>CATIWO010437766.1:0-19766 GCA_949673435.1 Macaranga tanarius
TAATAGATAAAAAAAATTAATAAAAGAAAGCTGGCTCCTATTGAGTGAAGCCCTTCAAGTTATGGGTAAGCAATCATCTTCCTGAGTGAGTGACTGTGAGCCACTCAGCTCGAGTTCACTTATGGGTTTCGGTTCGGTTCGGTTCGTTAAGGTTTGAGTTTATTACATGCTTTAAATCTAAAATCAAACCAACAACTCCAATTCTCGCACTCCACTTGTTGTCTTGTCTTCATTGTGTTGTGAAGCAGCCGAGCCTCTCTTTCTTCTCCTAAAGCCTTTTTGTCGCTATATCTCTCCTTCTTTTACATTTGGCGTCAAAATTAGCCGTCAACAAAAACCAAAAAAGCAGCCAGCAGATACATAGATAGATAGATCTCAATTCTCAAATACTCCATACAGCCGTCTCTCGGCTCTGCAACCAAAGCTACAAACACCAGCTCATCTCTCTTATATTTATATAGCTTTTTGTTTTTTGGTGGGTGGGTCTTTTTTTTGCTTCTTGTCATTTGGTCGGCTCAGATCCGGCTTAATAGAGATCTAAGTAGCCAATTTTTGTTATTTTGTTTCTTTATTAGCCTTCTTTGATCTCCCTCCATTTTCTTTTTGCCTTCTTGCTCTCTTTCTTTAGCCTCTTCAAAGTTTCTGTCTTTTTGGGTTGTGGGTTGGTTTGGGTTGCGTTGAGTTGATAGTTTTAGCTTTTCTTGACTTGATGAATGCTGAAGAGCAAAGACCCAATTGGGTGTGATCAATGGTTAGTTGAGTTTGATAACTTGACTTTCCTCCAAATTTCACTTCTTTACTTCCAGTTCACCATTCTTTTTTCGTTTTCCTTTTTTATGCTTCGGATTCCTGTTTCTTGAATTGGAACTTAAAACCCCACATATTGGAAGTTAATTTTGGTTGGTCTATTGGTGCTGCTGTCTTGTTTTCATCTTTCTCATGAATCTTGGGACTGTAAGTGCTTAGTTTAATGCCTTCTTTTTTTTTTTTTGTTTTGTTTCAGTTTCTTGTTGGTTAGCTGTTTCATGTTAAAGTAGACTTTTCTTGAATGTATATATATGTAATGGAAAATTTATCTTAGGCAGGAACATTGAGTGGAAGACCTGCAAACCAGATGGACTGGACTGTAAATAACGCATTTAAAAGCTACAAAGGTATTGATTAATTGCTCTTTTTATTCTCTAAGTTTCACCATTATAATCCATTATTTGGATCTTGATGCTGTATGTGTTAATTACTTGCTAAAGCATAATGACCCAATATTTTAGTTCCATTTCTTTTTAATGTATGTTCAGCCAATATTTTATTCAAATGTACATGTAAATTCTATCTTCTTCTTGTGCTGATTCTTGTCAATTGCTCATGTACTGTATATTTTTTGGCATTGTCTGTTAACCTTCCATGTTTTTTCACTTCTAGAGATGGATTTTGTTATTTGTAGGCATTTTAAAACCCTGAAACTCAAGTAATGAGAAATATGTTTATCTGGCCAAGTTGTTCTCGGATTTGAAAGTTTTTTTTAAAAACTCTGCAACTAGTAGCTACAAGCTCCACTCTAGCTTTCATTTTAAACATAGCAGTTGTTTTATGGAGCTTTAAACATTTGATTGAACTACTTTCTGTTATTTGCTTGAAAATAATAGCCTTTGTTTATGAACCTTTGACCGCATAAGATTATTACTTGTTGGAATAGATATGGAACCCAAAGCTGCAATGGAAATGGCAATCATTCAAAATGTTGATTCGATAGATATCGGACTAGGCTCGTCGGAGAAGGGAAATGCTGTTGTCCCAACGAAAAGAAAGAAGACGATGACCTCAGTTTATCTGAAGTATTTTGAGACTGCTGCTGATGGAAAGAGTCGGAGGTGCAAGTTTTGTGGACAAAGCTATTCTATTGCAACTGCCACAGGTTAATTCCTTGCAACAGTTCTATTCTGTTTCTCCTTACCCCCATGGGGGAAAAACGTTTTCTACCTCCTGAATTAAGGCACTGTAATGGTGTATCATGAGTTTCCCTGACACATCAAAAGTGGTTGTGTATCAAACTGGATTTTCCAGACAACTCTTTCTTTTACCTTCTGATAAACTATTCAGATAAATTTCAATGTGCTATATATCATAAGGACAAATTTCTTATGAATTTATTATCTTCCTGCATTGGTGAAGGCAATTTGGGAAGGCACCTCAGTAATCGGCATCCAGGTTATGATAAGTCTGGAGATTCTATCACGAATTCAGCACCGCAACCTCTCACTGTGATCAAGAAAACTCAACCTCAGGCTCAGGGAAAAGCACAGGTTGATTATGATCATCTGAATTGGTTGCTCATTAAGTGGTTAATCTTAGCTTCTCTTCCTCCTTCAACCTTGGAGGAAAAGTGGTTGGCCAACTCATTTAAATTTCTGAACCCATCGATACAACTCTGGTCAGGTGACAAATACAAAGCAGTATTTTGTGAAGTTTTCAGGAGCATGCGGGAAGATGTGAGAGCATCTTTGGAACAGTTTTCTTCTAAAGTTTCAATAGTTTTAGATTTCTGGAACTCCTATGAGAAAATATTCTATATGAGCGTCACATGTCAATGGGTTGATGAAAATTGGTGTTTTCAAAAAGTACTACTTGACATATGTCATATACCTTTCCCATGTGGGGGTTCCGAAATCTATCATTGTCTAACAAAGGTTCTTAAGATGTACAACATAGAAAGTAGAGTCCTCTCTTGTACCCATGATAACAGCCAGAACGCCATTCATGCCTGCCACGCTCTTAAAGAGGACTTAGACAGTCAGAAAATAGGGCCATTCTGTTATATTCCCTGTGCTGCCCGTGCTTTGAATTTGATTATAGATGACGGATTAAGAACCACAAAACCTGTTATCTCTAAGATTAGGGAGTTTGTACTAGAGTTAAATTCCTCAGTAGAGATGGCAGAAGATTTTGTTCAACTAACAACAGCTTATCAGGAAGGAAGCTGGAAGTTTCCACTTGAAACTTCAGCACGGTGGAGTGGTAATTACCAACTGCTCGATCTTGTGCGCAAGGTACTTGATCTGTCACCCGATATCTCTCACATATGGCATAAAAAATATTTGCTAGCACTTTCTCTTTTATATGCAAACAAGCACAAACTCGCAGTTCATAAATGATGAAATAATAATAATGAACTGAAACTTTATTTTCAATGCAGGCTGGTAAGTCTATGGATGGTGTCATAAGAAAGAATGAGGAGACATTAGGTAGCAGGATGTTACTGAGCTCTGCAGAAAAGAATGCAGTCGTTGTCGTGCATGGATATTTGGAGCCTTTCTACAAAACCACCAATAACATATGCACGAACAAGTTGCTTACTGTCGGTTTGGTTCTCTTCTTCATGGATCATATTTCTGAGATGATTACCATATGCAGAGAGGCCCGTCATAGTCCAGATTGGCTTAAAAGTACTGCAGAAGAAATGGCCAAGAAGGCCAGGAGTTATGACAGTCAGGTTTGCAACATATTCACCTACATGACCGCAATTCTAGATCCTCGAATCAAAAGTGAGCTTATCCCAGAGAGGCTTGGCACTGGAAATTATCTAGATGAAGCCAGAAACCATTTTATAAGAAATTATTCTTCAAGCCATTTTTCATCCATGACAAGTGGATATAGTCAAGAGATTGAAGATGGAGGCAGTGTTTCTTTTGCAGAGGAAATTGCTCGGAAAAAACGGAGGGCAAGCATGAGCAATGCTACTGACGAGCTCACTCAATATCTATCAGAGCCTCCTGCTCCAATATCAACGGATGTTCTAGAGTGGTGGAAGGTCAACAGCGCGCGTTACCCTCGGCTTTCTGTGATGGCTAGGGATTTTTTGGCTATGCAGCCAACTTCAGTGGCACCTGAAGAACTATTCTGTAGCAAAGGTGATGAGATTGATAAGCAACGGTTTTGTATGTCACATGATAGCACACAAGCTATTCTTTGTATAAGATCATGGAGTCAAGGAGGAATCAATTTAAAGTACAAGTCGACAGAGATAGACTATGAAAGGTTGATGGAGCTGGCAGTTGCTTCTGCAGCAGATAACACTTCTGGGTCCGACAAAAAACAAAAATAATAACAAAGACATTACTGAAGAATAGAAAACACCAGTTCTGATCAGTGACAGGAAGCAGAGGACAGTTTGTGCCAGTACTTGAGGTTGCATCCTGCTTAATCCAAAATTTAGCTTCGGCTTGCCAAGGAGAAACTGGTTTAGAATACTTCTTAGTGTTGTACTATCAAATATTTTTGTATTTATGTACAGCTCAGAATTCTGAAAATGCTAACAAGAGAGGCTAACAGACCAATCTCCTGTGATGGTGTAAACATACAAGTAATGCAACCTCCTCATATTAGACAGGTCAGTGTTTTGGCAAGCCTGTTTTATTTAAATGCAGATTTCTCACCCGACTAGAAGCTGAAGCTGATTTGTGAAGCCTTGTGCTTGAACTATGCAGCAGTTACATTTTCATGTGGCTGCAAGGAAATGATCTCAAAGTGAATGCAATGTACATCCTTCATATGTTCTGAATTAACTTCTGGAACTTCAAGTTCAAACCTATACAACAATTTATAAATTTAGTTTAGACCGTCGCTCTGTAGGCAAACCAACCAAGTCTGTAATCTCCTAACCAAAGCCACAGCCTTTTTTTTTTTTTTTTTCTTTTTTCTCACTAGATGATTAGAAGGCTAGAGATTTAGCACTTGAACACCAAGACCATAAGATAAGAACTGAACCCGGGACACGCTAACCGGGCAGTTCAGGTGACCATAAAACCACAAATACACTTGGCTCACTGGTAATCCGTGTTATATCCAACAAGAAGGATAAATGAACATCTCGTTATAGCAAATTGAACAATAAATAAAATTAAAATAAATAAATAAATAAGCAGATGAAAAGAAGCAAGCGCATACAAGGGGGAACCAAAACAAAAGGTACTGTATAACCACTTCCAAAACTGTCAGGAGAGGCGATAAATCGCACCTTTCTGTGTAATGTAATAAGAGAATTGATACAGAGTAAACTTGGCATGGCACAGGATCATGAGTACATAACCGTAACTCAATGCTATAAAATTTCCAAGTCTTATTATCATTTCATACATTCAATGTCTGGGCAGAGCGCTAGATCACACAATTGAAAGCCTGAAGATTATTTGACGAAGAATCACACTGAGTTATATCCACAAGTGCTCTCTCCGATATTCACGCACGATAACAGGCACGCTTGTAGGTGGGATCTATGATAAAAACAATAAAAAAATAAATAGAGACTATAAGATGGGAAGAATTATCATGCATCAGTTGCAGTAATTTAATCCAAAAGCGCAAAAGTTCACATTCATTTGAAAAATTAAATTTATTTCTTGATGGGCAAGTGCGAGTGGTATGCACTTTGGGAGTGGCGGGCAACAGTTAAATCATAACATGGAACATGTGTTAAATAAATACATTTCATACATTCTCTAGAAAATCCATTAATTCCTCCAGGTAAATAGATCTAGTACATGCATAGTTTACACAGACTTGCCAACTATGTGGTTAGAAGCGAGAACTCAGCAGATCACATATCTCAATATTTATTTAGGTGCCACAACAATTGCCATGTTCATCTGAACTCTCAGGGACAACAGAGCTAAATAGATAAATCAATAAACATGCCAATTCAAATATAAAACTGTCTGTTTTACTCAGGGTCTGTTATCCAATAAAAAGCATCTGTTCAACTGAGGTCATTTACACAAACCATAGGAATGTTAAAACATAACGAGCAATTCAGTACTTCTTTACTTTTAGAGCTGTGGTACTTCTTTTCGGTAAAAGCACATTTCATGAAATTCAGAGATTCCATGTAATTTAGGGTTTATATATATCAGTGCTTGGTAGGCACTAAGAACCACCCATAAAAAGACTTTCAATGCTTTGCGTGCATCCATACATGCTACAAACAAAAATATTGCAGATATTACAGAGATCACCAAGTGCTGGATCATTTCCCTTATATAGATTCATAGTTTCAGCCATACAATAACTAAATATCAGTTCTCTTAGGAATTATCACTAACAATAACGCCATTCATAACATCAGCTGTGTGCACTGTGCAGTACCAACAGTAAGGGAGATGGCGACAAAATGACTTACCATGCCATAATCAGTGACAATCATGGAGATATATTCTGAAGGAGTGGCATCGTACCTGTCAAAATATACAATCAATACAGGCAAATTCAGCACCATTTATAAAATATTAAAAAAAAAAAATCATCTTTTCTTATACAATATCCTTCTCTTTTAGTCATAAGTATCTCAAAGCTTACATCAAATTTAGAAGCTGAGGATTTTCTTTATTTGCCAGATTATCTGGCCAATTTAAATCCGTTCTTCCAGGAACTTTTGCAATGGCACTTGGAGAACCTGCAAGCAAATTGAAGACATTTTGTTATGATCACACTCAAAGCCAATATCATACGAGATAGTGAACTATGCTTCACATGGGAACATTACCTAGTTCATTTGAACAGATTGAATCAAGTTGAACTCTTTCATGAAATTTATATGCTTCACAGCATATTAAAACTGGAATACGGAATGCATGAGCAACCATAGCAACACATGCTGTCCCAACCCGTGAATATACAGTTCCATTAGATAATACTGAAGAAGCCCCCAGAAAAACTCTAGTGACTTCATGCATGATATAAGAAACAGCATTTAGGTGAGTATATGTACAACTCAGGCCTTTTGCCACCAGCCTACGAAGTAAAGCTTGGCCTTCAAGCTTAGGGCGGGCATCCACTATCACAACCCGGAACTGTTTCCCAAGCTCATGGGCATATAAAAGGATCATCTCAACAACACATGATGATCCGTATGTGAGAAGAACATCCCCGTCCCTGACCTTTGAAGCAGCATGTCTAACTATCACCTTGTCAGCAAGTACTATTTTCTCATTTATGAAACGATCAATATCTGAACAAAGGGATGCTTTCGCTTCCGATTCAGAAAAAGTTACAGGTAATTTTGCAATGCGACTCTTCAGAAACCTAATTGCATTTCCCATACTCATAGAAAGTGGACGGCACTCGATCAGAAATGAAACATAACTATTAATTTTTGCAGTTAAATCCCTGGTGAGAGATTTTTCCGGTGGTGTAGAGTAGTCTTTAATGGCTTCCTGAAATGCCTGTAGCATTGCAATACAACGAGCATTGCCCCCAGAGATATCTCCAGCCAAATACTGCAATCCAACCTGACAAAAGTACGTAGTGCACCATTAAAAAAGCCAGTTACCAATGATGACACATGCCCTATACCAATATCATAAAGGGTGCAAAATGATAACAGATATTTATAAGTATCTCTCCTTCACAAATAAAATAGTAGGATACTTTTACACTGCAACATCTTTTATCTCATTTCCAAAGCATCTTTATTGATGGCATTGGACTTTTTTGTAAAAGGCAGTATAGAAATGCCAAGATGAATGTAACCTGCTTGTATAAATACAAAAAAGATTCCAAGGTAAAAGGGCCCTCCTCTGATTCTAGACTCTCTCAGTACCCTATCTCAACACAGCCTGTCCTCAGTGTCAGAAGGGGTATGCCAGCAACACCAGCACCCCTCCTAACAGCTTCTTCTTTATATTTATTAGGTGCTCTCACTGGAGCTGAAGCCAGCAATCTCCCAGCAGCCCTCAGAATTTCGCTCAATCTATCATTTCTTGCTCATTCGATCCTTAACAGTTTAGATGAGAATACAAAAAGCTAAGAAATTTTTTTTGTTATTTAAACGAGCAGTGGATCAATTGTTACTAAGCAAATATGAGCCATTCAACATGGCAATCTCAACCAACAAGATTGAACTACCAACAAGAGAATTAAGTTATGTTGCATTTCAACATGAGCCATCCAGGCATTTTCACTTGTCAGAATTCAGATTTTGATATTTAGAAAATAATTTGAATTTAGTCATTAAAAAGCTTGACAGATAAGTTGACCATAACTAATTACCTAATTGAACTACTACCTTGCAAACAGCAGGATGCATCGGATCCAGTTGGAAAAATTTGGACTCAAGATCGGGAAGCTGTGTTCCATGTTCATATTGAGGCAAATGCCGAAATAACTCAACCCTATTCCTGGCTTCAGTTTGATTGACCACCGCACGCCTTTTAGCTTTTTCCACTCGATTTTTGTCATCAAATTGCATGCGTGGTTGAGGCACTTCTTTTTTCCTCTCTTTCTCAGGTGGACGGTCAACTCCTTTCCTTTCAGAAGCTGCATTTGATGGCGCAGATGGAGGAGCATCTTTCTTTTGTGGTGGCTGCTGCTTTGCAGGTTTAATAGTAGATGCTCCCTCAGAAAGAGTACTAGGTTTACCGGTAGCCTCTCCTGCAGCTACAGAATTACAATGAGTTAGAACACAAAACTGAAAAACTATTGTATAATGTAGTATCTTCACATGTGCATACAGCCCAAAAGGATAGGTAATAAATGCAACATAACTTAATTCTTCTATGTCATTATATGCACTACGACAACCCAATATTGCAGAAGTCAGAAGTGCAAACTACCACCTTATGATCCACACATTTATAAACTAAATTCTGAGGATATAATCTATCCGCAAACAACAAAATTTGGGTATTTCAGATGCATTTCTTCAATGACTCCAGCAAGATTCATTACTTTCAATTTGGTTTTCAACATGGTAAGAATATGTTTGCCCCTACTGAGTTACTATGCATCACGGTCGGAAGAATATCAGTCACAAAATCATACAACCAATTAAAAATCCTGGACTATCATGTGGGCTATCAAAGAATCAGCCACAGACTGTAAAACTAATTGCACACCCTCATACAGTATGAATGTCAGCTCAACGTTAATAGATTGGAACAGTAATCACACTGATGCACTAGAATTGCTTAGAGCAAAATTTCTTGCATTTAAATGGAAAATCACAATAAGCACTCATGTTGACCAAACATTTTTTGGTTGGAGTGGAGAGAGGGAAAAGCACATGTTTGAACCCTTCAAGCAGGAACTCAAATAAAGACCCTATTCCAACAACAAAGGATAGAAAGAATGTTTCAGAATATTTAAAACAGAACCAAAAAAAATACTATTCCAGACCTTTTGCAGCAGCTTTTGCAGCTCGTTGAGACTCCTGCAAGGCACGTCTTTCAGCCTTTGTCGTTTTCGCTTTCAGTGGCTTAGAGCTACTTGATGGCAATTCGTTTTGCAACTCTGCACCACCAGCACCAGCACCTCCACCTCCACTTTTTCCTGAAAATAGAGAAACCAATATGAGAATTCGACAAAAAACCTTCCAGTTTGCAACCTGCATCTATCCACCATATGAACACAAACCAACAACTCTCTAATCACAGAAATCTATAACAACAGTGGGATTGACCAGAATATTCTCTGTAAGGGCTCATTGCAACAACAAATATATTTATTAGAAACTTCAAGTGAGGCTCCTAAAAGAATTGCCTCACAGCCCAGTTAATAATTCTAAATAAAATCACAATTACATCATGTAAAACCCATTTCATCAATACAACCAATGATTGCATCAAGACGCAATTTCCTTAAACAGTTTGCAACCTGCATCTGTCCACCACATCAACACAAAGAAACAATTCTCTCACCATAAAAATGTATAACTACTGTGGGATTGACCAGAATATTCTTTATAGACTAAAGGACTCACTGCAACAAGAAGTGAGGCTCCTAAGAGAAAAGTCTCTTCTTTCTTTCCCAATAGTACATATTAGGGCTTACAAATTGTCCCGCAACCCAGTTAATAATTCAATGGTTCTGTTTAATAATTGATTTCCCCAATTAAAATCATAGTTACCCCAGTAAATTCCATTTCTCCAATACATCCAATGCCCTGTAAATTCCATTTCTCCAATACATCCAATGATGCCATCAAGACACAATTCCCTCAAACACTTCCATTATCTTTAAAAACTATTCAATTTCTTTACTCTACAAGCAAGATTAAATTATAACCTACCCAATGAACAAAAAATAAACATTCATATCAATTAAAACTACTGTATTACGTGAATACAAAGACTACCAGAAACACCAACAATCCCTTTTTTAAGTTCAACTTCAGCTTCCGTTGATTTAATAGAACTCAAATCAAATCCACCGCCAGGAAAACTCGAAGCACCAAACTTAGCAGAATTACTCCTTCTAAACCAACCAGGAGACGACTCCTCCGAAAACACCTCTCCATCTCCATCACCAACTCTACTCGACGGCGACGTCATCGGCGGAGACGCAACGAGCAACGATTCCGTCGGATTATAGCTCCCTACAACCGCCGCATGCTCAATAGGTCTGCGGAAAGCCGACGGTTCCGGTACAGGAAGCGGTGAGGTGGCGCGGTGAGTGAGATTATCAGAGAGATGACGTGGCGGAGGAATCATAACAGGAGATAAAAAATTGCTCGTCGGAGAATTGGAAAGCGGCGGCGAGGAAGAGTCCGGCGGTCCGGATTGAGTACGGCTGGGAGGCGGCGGTTCGTTGGGAGTGAAGAATCCGACTTGCCGGACTCTCGGAACGGCGCCGTAGCTGCGGCGGTTGTCCATTTTCAGGCGAGAGCGGAAGTTATTGAATTGAAAATGTTAGGGTTTGTGTTCAGAAGACATTTTTGGAGCTTTTTGCGTGTGTTAGAGCTTCGTGGAGTGGTTAAGGAACCGTGTATTGAATAATTGAGGAAAAAAACGGCAGCGTTTTGGCGAAGGAAAGGATTAGGGTTTTGCAGAGAGATTTTAAGGAAATGAGAGGAATTGATTCATTTGGGATTAGGAACGTTTGTTGCTTATGAGGCACACAAGCACACAACTCGTTATTTTTTATTTTTTTTTCCTTCTTGTTATTAATTTTTAAATAATACTAACATATAAAATTTAAATAGTTGCTGAATTTTTTTAAGTGTTTATTAAATATAAACTAAAGTTAAAGTTTGCAAAAGTTTATTATAATATATAAAAATATAAATTGAGATGCGTAATTAGTTGGAATAAAAAATTAGAAATATAAATTTTATTTTTAATTTAAATAAAAAATAATATTCATAACATTCTATATTTTATTAATTCATTTTATAATAACATCATATGTTACACAATCTTTGGCATTTTTAAGTATTTATCATGAAAGCTGAATGATAGAAAGATGAAATCTTTTGTTCGACTACAAGTTTTATTTTTCTTATATTATACTTATAAGTGTAGGAATAATTTGGTTTCAAAGTGAAAATTAATTTCATAAACAAAAATAAAGTAGAATTCAAATTCTATATGACAAGAATGCTTTTACAGCTAAATGACTATTAAATTATATTCTCATTGATTGTTTTATCTTAACAAAATAAAGGTTAATTTTTGTTTGAAAAAATAAATTGATGTAAAATTAATGTAAAACGTTACTGGACAAGTTAGATTTTTTTAAAAAAAATTATATGTTAATCATCTTTTAGGAGGTAATGAAAAAAAAAAAAGAAAAAAAAAACATGTTTTTGCAAAAAGGCACCAAAAAGGTGAGATTGTTATACTAAGGCTCCATTTATTTAAAAAAAAAATATTTTGTCTCTCAAAATTATTTTTCAGAAAAAATATTCTTTGATATTTGACTACAACACTAAAAAAATAATTAAAAAATATTTTTTGTATTTGATTTGTAATAGATTTTTTTCTAAATTATACAATATTATATAAAAATAGTAACATTATATTCGATTTTTTTCTCTCTCTATATTTATTAGGTATTTAAGATTTGGAAAACAACTTCTCATTATTATAATAGAAAGTTATTTTTCCACATTTTTAAATTATTTTTTTTTTATTTTATTTTTTTTATAGTCCGAACATTAAAAATAAAAAAACATATAAAAAAATATTTTCTGCAACCAACCAAACAGAGCCTTCAAACCAAATATAAAAAAAAAGCAAGAGTCCCTTGCTTCCCCAATCTTTTTAATGCGAGTTTAGGTGGAGCTCTTTTTAGTATTATCTTGAACCACCATTGAAGGCAATACTTCATATTCACTGCCTCCCAAATATTTGCCACCCAAAGTGCCTTTTCTTCATCAAGCATTTGTAACAATCCTATAGGTTAGTCCACTTGATATTATCAAAACATGAACAAGTTTTGAAGTGTATTATATCCAAATCTTAAATTTGTGAGGTATAATATATGTGTTAATTTTTTATTTATCAAGTATAAAGTATCTATAATTAAACATATATATATATATATATATATAATGGTTAAAAAAATATAAAAGGTACACTACATATGTTGTCCTACTATTTTGATATATCTACTTACACTTTTATCATTTAAACATTTCAACTTGCCTAAATTATAACTTATAAACCACTTTATACACTATTAGCAAGACACATTTGATGACTCGTCATCATATACGTAGTGGTAAAGTGGCAAATTCATACAAAAATAAGTGTTTGTACAATATACTATAAACAAGTTGAAGTGTTAATTTGGTAAAATTAGAAATATAGGGTGTAAAGTGACAAATTCATGTAAATACAGGTGTCTAGAGATATATTATGACAATATAAAACATTCCAAATATGGATCACATATTTAATGGTTGAATGTAATAATGTAAGTCTAAGTAAGAATTTAATAATGTGAGTCAAGGTAAGAATTTTCCTTAAAAAAGATATTTCTAAGTTCGACCAATATAAATTGAGTGTAGCCTCAATTGGGACACAATCTAGCCATCTTGAGATACTCTTAACTATTTAATCCAAAAAAAAAATCATGAAATTGTAACACATTGTGCCAAAAAGCATTAAATAGGTATCTACAGGTAGTAGACATTAAAGATGAACATAATGTCATGTCTGCAAAGAAAATCAACCACAGCTTAGTGATGAGATTTATCATCATCTAGTTTACAAACATATACATATAAATATATACACACACAAATGATAAGAATTTAGCAGTGATGGTGAAAACACAACACCAGTGTATCTGCTCTGGTCTGTGACAAAAGCTACATGCTGTTCAGGGTAAGTTTTCTGGTGGTGGTGACTGCAGTTGCAGCTATTTCAGTTTCTCAGAAAAAGGAACACCCTTCAATCAAACATTCATCAGGTACTTGTTTGTGCTAAAATTCTGATACTCTGGCAGCGAAAGCACTCTTTCTTTATAGGCCTAATTAGCTCTAAATATTTTGATTATATTGTTCAGAGAAAGATGGCTCTAATCTCCAACAGACTGAAGAGGAAGAGAAGCGCACAGATAACTTGTCAGTGCGTACACTTTCTTTTTCTCTTTGTGTGTTTTTGAGAACTTAAAAATTGACAAGAAATGAATCAACCTCTTGCAGACTGAGAAAATGCAGGAAAAGGAAGTGAAATTGATTGAGGCTGAAGTGGAGATGGATGCTAAATCAATTTTACATTCCAAGAAACACTACAAAAAAAATGAAATCCAGATACAGGACAAGAAGTTGAAGAATGATGCTAAAAAAATCGACCCTTCACAGAAGCTGGTAAAGGAATATGAGCAGAGGAAAGTGACATTTGAAAGGAAATTGATTGAGCTGCATAGTCTGAAAGAACAAGAGTCATACATTGCCATGTTGCGAAAAAACTTGGAGAAGAAGATGGAGGAGATTGACATGCTTCAGGTCACTGTTAGTTTCCTGCAAGCAGAGAGGAATCATCTTCAGAAAGAAATCAAAGAGGGTATGTTGGCAGAAAAGCAGCTAGATAATGCAAAAATTATGATAGAGAAAATGCAGAAGAAAATTGATGGCAGTGAAGTATGTTAAAGACCAACTGATGAGGCTCCAAGAACAAGTTTCTGGGTTTCAAAACGACGAAGATTCTGCAACTGGGGAGAGAAAGCAGGCTATTCAAGACATTGAATTAGAATTTATTGAGATGAAGAGAAAAAACAAAGAACTTGAGTTGGAAAAGAGGGAATTGGCAGTTAAGTATGTTGCTGCTCAAGCCAGAGTAACTTCACTCTCCAACTTGACAGAGGTAAATTTAATTATTTTAGCTCTATAAACTTAATTTGGTAATCGAAATTATTCGAAAAGAATACTCGAAGCTTCTTTCTATTTATCTATGTGCTCTTTAAGATTGTGCAGAGAAAAATTATTGCCGAGATTGAGGAGGAATTAAGTACTTTTAGATGTGCGAATGAAGATCTTTCGAAACGAGTAGAGAGATTGCAGAAGAACAGATTTGACATGGTAGAAGAGCTAGTATACCAACGATGGCTAAATGCTTGCTTAAGATTTGAAATCCTAAACCATCCTTCTTTATCAAGAAAGCTTGACGCCAAAAAACCTCAGGAGAAATCTGAACAGATATCGGTAGATGACAGCATTTTGTCGCACACTTCTTCAACTGAGAGTGAAAAGAATGATAGCAGTACTACTACTGAGAGCTCTTCTAGCAGCCAAAGAAGCAGCACTAATAAAACATCCAGTTTGGTTCACAAGATTAAGAAGTGGGGACGAAGAAAAGATGACTCAGAGGCGAAGTTTTTCTTCAGCGGAAATCCTGCAACACGAAATGGCCTAAGTTGGAGATTTTCCACTTCAACGGTTCCATCAAGGCCACCGAGACCAAGCATTGACTACAATTACAGTGAGAACAATACTACATTGAGTGAGCAAAAGTTGCAGGATGTGACCAAATCTCTAGAGACAACATATGTTCGGCGAGCGAGGAGGAGAGTTTCTTTCACAGACTCTATTACAACTGTAATCTCTACTTGTCAAGAAAAGAAAGAACCAATAGAAGGAGCGTTACATGCCAAGGAAACAAGTATGACTACAAGCCCCATCCCCATTTCTGGAGCAGAATCCAAGAGACCGAAACATTACATATCAGTAGCACAAGCATCTGTTGCAGAGTCTGGAAGTTCAATTGATGACTTAGAGCAATCTGTCAAGAAAGATAATGAGCAAACCAAAATGGAACACATCAAGGAAAATGCACACATAGAGAAGCAACATTCAGAGCATTCTGATAAGCTTATTAGTGAAAATAAGGTTCATATAATGATTGTTCTTTTCATTTTTTCGTTTTGTGTTGCTTGTCTTCTACTTGCTGCTGCTGCTGGATTTCACTAAGATTTTTAGTACTTTGATCTTTGGTGGTTTGGTAGCTTGAAATATAAACATAAAAAATGCAGACATTTCTAGTGTTCTACATAAAATGCAGACATGTCTAGTGTTCTACATAAGCATTTTGATAACATAAGTTTTACCACACTTTCCTGAACGAAGTGTCTTATATAGCAGCATGTGAACATAATTTCAATATGCAAAACATCACATTGACATTGAGCCAATAATCTTTATGAACCAAAATGTAAGATGGTCTCCTTGGAAGTAGAATTCTACCAGCTTAGAGAGCATTCAAGCTAATTCACAGCATCATTCAACCCATCGTATCGGTGCACATGCTTACACAGTTCCTAGAAAAAATAAAAATCCTGCACAGGCTGGGCCAAAAGTGGGCCTGAGACCAAAAACATAAACACAAGAAACATTCAACAAACCAAAAAAAACAAGAACAAGTCAGTAGCTCACCCATATCGAGGAGTCACAAAAACCCACATCTTTCCACGTGTATTTCTGCATGTCCCATCTTCAACACCTGTCCCATACCCATCTCCGTCGTCGTCTTCTTCTTTACCCTTCTACTTACTTCTCTCCACCGCCCTCTCTCATTCTCCATCAGCTCTATAATTAATTTCCAATGGCAGACCGTGACCGTGCACAAAGACCCTCAAGAGCCACAGCTGCAGCTCCAGCTGACAATACTTTATCAACATTTCTACGTAAACTACAAGCTCATGCACCCAACTCAACCCAATTCATGGGTTTCATGACACTTTTAATATCTGGTTCCATTCTTCTCCTTCTTACAGGGATCACTGTCACTGTTACTGTTATAGGTCTTATCCTTTTTGCTCCTTTGATCATCTTATCAAGTCCCATTTGGTTTCCTGTTGGTGTTGTGCTGTTCTTGTCTGTTGCTGGGTTCTTGTCTGTTTGTGGGTTCTTTGTGGCTGTTGTTGTTGGATCGTCTTGGATTTATAGGTACTATAGAGGGCTGCACCCGCCTGGTTCGGACCGGTTTGATTATGCTAGGAGCAGGATTTATGATACGGCTAGCCATGTTAAGGATTATGCTAGAGAGTATGGTGGGTACTTGCAGAGTAAGGTGAAGGATGCAGCTCCCGGTGCATGATGATGATGATGGAGGTGGAGAATGAAAATGGATCGGGTTCGGATCTTATGGTCTACCGGATTTGATAAACGGGTCTTTTTTTTTTTCTTTGAATATAATTTTTTATGGTTTTTAAAATGGTTGTGTTTTTGGTTGGTATGGAGGTTTTATTAGGTGCCACTTGGATATTCTTTTGTGTTGCATTGATTATTGGATTGATGATTTATCTTTTGGTATCTTGTTTTGTGGTTGAATGCCACAATGGTTAATTACAAAAATTCATGAACTTTACTTTGGTTAATTTAAAGGTTATTTTGAAAAAAAAATTATATTTTTTTATAATTAATAGAAAGGTGAAATAATTTAAGCATGAATAGACTCCAAAATAGACTTTATAATAGGAAAGTGGAAATCAATTTCACAAATTAAGGAAATAAGTGATTATTAGACTATTTTTGCATTTAGAAAAAAATTAATACCTGGTAATGGCAAGAATTAATTGGTGACATTAAGGAATTAATCTAGAATTAATAATTAGATAGGGACTAAGACACAGGTTCAATACTAAAGATTTTTGGGTGGTGAAACTCTCTTTTGTTATTTTCAAAATAAAAAACATATTGCTATCATATAAAACCATTGGAAATAAGGTTTGTTTAATTTTTGAGAGTATAATGAAATTATGAAACATTAGGCCTAAGCTCACAATTTTTTTAGGGGATTTTTGCCTATTTAGAGGTGCCTTGCACAATTTATTTTAGGAGATTTTTTTTGCCTATTTTCCGAACATACCGATAGTTAGATTAGTGATACATGATCCAAATGTAAAACACTTTATCAATAAAATTATAATCTTCAATTAGTCATTAGAAGTCGTTGAAGGTGAGGGTGATGTCCATTGCTCCTTATGCCCTTATCTCTTATGTCTGGGGCGACATGGATGCTATAATAATCGTGATCCCACAATGATGAGTTAACTTCAAAAAATTCTTCCCCAGTTCCGATTGCAGGCAAAGTCAGCTATATGGCGAATTCGTTATGGGCCTTGCATACAAGGCTCGTCACATTTTCAAGTACGGATGAATCTTTACTTTTTATCTTTAGTGAGAGGGACCGATGGGATGCATGGGGTCTTGAGTCTTGACTCTTGAGTGTACCCAAGGGAATTTAAGACAAGGGGTCTTAAATTGAGTGTGCGTTAGGGAATAAATGTCTTAAGTGTCAAGAATAGGCCTTGATCCTCAGTGGAGGAAGACTCCCATCCTGTCACTGTAGCACTTAAGTGAGTGTACTGTGCCCAAGGGAATAAATGTCTTAAGTGTCAAGAATAGGCCTTGATCCTCAGTGGAGCAAGACTCCCATCCTGTCACCTTGGCACTTAACTTAAAAAAGAAGCATGGTGCACCACCCTGACTTTGCAAAAAAAATGCGACAACTTTAATTTGCCCCTGGCGAGGTTCGAACTCACGACCGCTTGCTTAAAAGGCAAATGCCCTACCACTGGGCTACAGAGGCTTGTACATTTCAATAGACGCGGACATTTTTATTAATATCTTTTCAATAACTTGATGAACATATTTAAAAAATTTATTTAGTTCAAAAAATAAATAAAATTTATAATAAAACTAATTTACTAATTGAAATTATGTTTATATTTTAAGGTCACTTTAGAAGTGTGTTTTCTTTATGTTACTGTGGTATATCCAAAATTATTTTAAGAAAATTAAACCCTGTTTTAATATCCGACCAATTCTTTACTTCTTTTTTTATAGTTTAAATAGTAACGGATTTTTAAATTAGGTTATACGATTAATAGAAATTATTGCAAATGTTATATATGGACCAATTTCTTATTGATATTTAATTTTCAAAAATATATGCTGCAAAGTGTAATGCAAAAAAAATCATGCTCATTTGGTTTATATTGAAAATGGAAATGGAGGGGAATTGAGAATGTAATTAAAAATCTGAACAACCTGTTTGATTTACTATAGAATCGAAATTGGTATTAGAATCAACATTATTTATGTATATCTATGAAAATATTTTTATATTAAAAAATGGCATTATAATAATTTATTAGAAAATGTTACTCTTAAAAATTATTTGTTAGTATTTACAGATAAATTATCATAATTTTTAAAATTTATGTTAAATATTTATTTATTGTAGGCGGCGGGGTTCAACGCGCGCCCAAGTGTCCGGCGACCACCCCACTGTGTGGGCTCAGGGCTCACTAGGAATACAACTTTGGGCCCTTTTTACAGGCTTTAGTCGGAGTTGGGAGTCGCCACCCAGATGAAACCCGGGACACTTTTACAGCAACTGGATTCCACGGAAGATACCAGCAGCCGTCCTCGAATATTGGGTTTGGAAACTGGGTATGAGCTTTTGTACGGCCCACCCGACCTTGCGATCGGCCTCCGTTTATGTTTTATATTTTATTATTATTATTTTTAATTATCTAATTATTTCTTGAATTACATGCGAATGGCTGTTTAATCCAAACAATTTCCAAATTTTACAACTTAGTCCAAGTTTGATTTATTAGTCCATTTTTATGCAATTAAATTGGTTAAAGCATTCACATATCCACAATTAAAATAAAATATAAAAATAAACCATACAAAGAAAATGGGGGAGGAGAAATGATTACAACCCTTTTGTGCAACAATTAAATAAAATAAATAAACTAAAGAAACGGGGGGAGGAGAAATGATTATAACCCTTTTGATACAACAATAATAATAATAATCAAAACAAACAATAAGCTAAATAACTAAATAATAAAATACACAACTAAAAAAGGTACCAAGGAATAAACAAATAAGCAACAACACAGAAATTAAATATGCAATGAAGATTCATTTTATCCAGAAAACATGAATCAAACAAAATACAATAAGGGTGCATTTCAAGAAGACAATAAAGCAAGTATAAGACCATTCTCAGTCACAGAGGCGTATGCCTCTGCGTCACAGGGGCGTGCGCCTCGGCGAAAAGGGGCGCACGCCTCATCACATAAAGGCGCATGGCTAATTAACGGTCATAAATTCAAAACTGAGGTGCTACAGTGCAGAGGCGTGTGCTTCTGTAAATAGGAGCGTGCGTGTCTACATAGAGGCGTGCGCCTCTATGAAGCACACACGCCCTCTGGTGAATCACATAATGTATCAGAATGCTAGTTGATGCCAATAATTCAAAACAACACTTCAAATCAATATACAAAAGCCAAAAACAAGCTGATAACTTAATGAACACGAAGAATAAATATTTAAATGGATCACGAAACAATTAGACAATGAGCAATTGAATAAAATAAATTTTAAAAGAGAAGGGTAAAAAGTGTCACTGTGAAGCTTGAATCAAAAGAATTTCGCCCTCAGATAGTCCAAATTGCTCCTTTTTACTTCTGGTTCGGATTCAGACCACAAATTGTTTCTTTGGATTTTTGTTTTGCTTCTTTCTCTTTCGTTTTCTTTT
>CATIWO010437805.1:0-19735 GCA_949673435.1 Macaranga tanarius
CCTTGGCTATGGTTGCGCGACATACTCCTGTGTCACTTTTAGAAGCTCTTCTTAGGTGGCGAGAGAGGTAGGTTACTGCAATCCTATTTAGAAATTATAGTTATGTATAATTTTGTTTTTTGTAAATTTAATCCATAAAAAGTTACACAGAATAAAAGTCTTGCATATTCGTCAATGTTTTTGTTACAACATAAGTCTGTTCACAAATATAGCAACCTGATTTTTGCGGGTGAGTGATTTTGGACATTATTCAGCTTGGCTTTTTTTTTTTTAACAAATGATCCAAGCCCAAACCTACATTTAAGGCATGTTTCTTTTATGAGACAGGCTACACTTTTGCAGCCTAGTATGGATGGAAACCAACATGTTTTTGTCCTTCTGTTTTCAATTGATTACGAGATACCTTACTCAGTTTTCATTGCTTCTTTCTACTTGGTTAAACATAACATAAGATTAGGAGTGCACAAAACATAAGTTAAGGTTTGAATTGCCAACGTAGAAGCAACAACCATTAGATAGAAACAAGCCACAAAGTATAAACCGATTGCTCTTTTCTGCTTCTTTTTTTTATCAGACAACACAGAGTCATTGACATCATTCGAAGTCTGATATTTAACTTATCATCATTATCTTCTTCTTGAGTGTGTTATTTTTTTCTGCCAAGAGATTTTCTTCTTTTATTGGCTTTTTCCTGCAGTGAATCTCCTAAAGGTGCAAATGATGCTTCTACCTTCCAAAGAAAGGTTGGTCAAGGATACTACTTTTATCACTTATATAGTAGATTTTTCTTTTTCCTTGCTAACGTTCACTAATAGTTAGTAACATATTAGGAGTCGCTAAAAAAAAATAGCAATTGGGGTTGCTCAATTGGTACACCTACTAGTAATTGTAAGTAAGGGTCATGGGTTCAACATCCAAATCCTTTTCTTAAAAAGAACAAAGAAAAAATAATTGAAATTTTGTTAAAAAAAGAGAGTAATTTATTTTTACATATTTTTTTATACAATTCTTTATACACAATTATTAGTTACGAAATCCCTTCCTTTATCAGCTATTTTAATGAAAAGAACTTCCAACCTTATGCCATCCCCTTCATTTTTTGGCTCTTCCTTACTTTCTAGTTTCTCTTCTTCCAATCAAACTTAGGGTTAAGATATTCATTTTTGTTATTCCAGGAAATATGAGACGATCAGTATGTCTGAACGTCAATCCATGGGTTGGCAATGCTGTAATAGATTTGTGATTTGATGGTGAATGTGTATAGTTATCCTGGAAATTACTCTTGTTCTTTTTCTTTATAGACAATTCATATAATAGAAGGGGAAAAAATAATATAGCATAAGCACTACTTGGTCTTTATGAGAGCACTTCTTCGGATAAATGTAATTATGTCTATTGTTTAGAAAAATGTAGTTACTCCTTCATTTAGCGGAGAAGGTGCGGTATAATTTATCTTGTTCATTGAAATGTGATTATTTGACTTGTTTAAATTGTTTTTACATGGAATCAGCTTGCAGTGGAGTGTATTTTTTGCTCAGCATGTATTCGTTTTGTGGAGTGCTGTCCTCAGGAAGGACTTAATGGTTAGCTCATGATTTTCTCATGTTTCTGTTTTTTTTCATTCATTTTCATACTAGTGAAAATAAATAGCCTTTTTTCATTGCAGAGAAGCTTTGGTCTGGGCTTGAAAATTTTGTTTTTGACTGGCTAATCAATGCTGACAGGTAGGGCCTCTATAGATGAATTTAGGAACCTTCACTACTGATTATAATGACTTAAAATATCTGTTTCACTTGCAACACAAACTTTGTACATATGGAATAACAAATCCAGAATTCTTCAGAGTGGCAGAGTCCTGCTAAAACTCATAACTTTTTCCCCGCTTGAAATTTCACTCCAAGTTTCTTTGTAACAAATTTTTAGTATGTGCATTAGCTTTTTTCTTAAATATCAGGATGGTATTTATGATTCCAGATTAGTTTACACGCACAGACCACAACCTTTTGGAAATCATTCATAAACCTTACGTTCCATTCCATAAAATTTAAATGGGTCCTGCATGTATTCATTTTGGTGTGTACTAACTGTTGCAGGGTTGTAAGCCAGATTGAATATCCCTCACTGGTGGATTTGCGAGGCCTCCTTCTGGACTTAGTTGCTCAGCTCTTAGGTGCCTTATCTCGCATCAGGTGAAACTTATCACATTATTAGTCGACACTGATATTTTTTTTTACTAAAGAGTCTCATATTAGTTTCTGGTGTTATGTTAATCCCTTTTTGTGCTTTGTGCTTTCTAGAGTAAAATTTTATCCAATTTTATGGTGTTCTTTTTCTTGTTGTCTTCAATAGGTTTAGTTCTGTAACTGAGCGCTTTTTTATGGAATTAAACACTCGTCGGATTGACACTAGCGTTGCTCGAAGTGAGACATTGAGTATCATCAACGGAATGCGCTATCTAAAACTTGGGGTATGTGCACAATTAACTTCTTGTAAATGGCATCGAAATCAGGATTTAACAATAAAGGTAAATGCCAGGTCAAAACTGAAGGAGGATTGAATGCATCAGCATCCTTTGTGGCAAAAGCTAACCCTCTTAACCGTGCTCCACATAAGCGCAAAAGTGAGCTTTACCATGCACTGTGTAATATGCTCTCAAATATCCTTGCTCCACTAGCAGATGGTGGCAAAAGCCAGTGGCCCCCTTCAGGTGTAGACAATGCGCTTACACTATGGTATGAAGCGGTTGGGCGAATAAGAGGGCAACTTATAGCTTGGATGGACAAACAAAGTAAACATATAGCTGTGAGTGGATCTCAAGTCTTTTACTTCCTTTTCAGAGTGCCAAGTTTTTAGTTGTCTTATTATTTACTTGATTTAAATTTTGAGATGCTGCCGCCCTCTACGTTTAGTGTCAATTTTAAAACATGAAAGGACTTGCTTAATGAACTTCATTTTGATGGAATCAGTAGTATGTTTAGGTAATTGTGAGAGCCTCATTTGTTTCATTTAGATGACTTGGCAGCAAGTATCCCCAAATTTGAGCTGAATCTTCTGCACTTTCTGAAGCTCTGAAATCCTGTATCTTACAGACAGACTTTGGAATTTTCTTTTTTAAACTTGCACTAGCTTTTTAGTCTTGAACTGCTGTGAATGATTTCTGCATTCACTTAGCAAGCCAAATAGGCCCCTTCCACATCTTAAAGCCTTAAACTACAAATTGCTTTTAAAAAATTTAGCTCACCATTGAAATCATTATGGATAACATAACGGCATATTCAACTTCCCAGTGCTGCTGAATCCCAATGGCTAAAATTCCCATGGACTTCCCCCATAATGTCCCATCACCTTCAGATGATGATATTTGACTCTTATCTCCATTCCACTATATCTTGTGAAATTTAGTAATGATGCATGAACGCCAAAAAAAAAAATTTGTCATGACAATTATTCTCACTATTGAATGGAGACAATTTAAATTAATTATTTAATGCATTGGTGTTGAGCTTGGTGAATTTATTTTCATGGCTGCATTGAGTAATTTTATCCTGGTTTTAAGACCTGGCATGGCCTAATGGATGCCTCAAAGCATTTAAGCTGATCCAAAGCCAATTTAGTGATTCTTTAGTTAGCCAATTTAGTGATTCTTTGGTTAGGAATATCATGTTTTCTATGAATAATTTAAGTGTACAAGACTCTAATTAAACTTATGTGTAATTTAATTCCAAGCACGACATATTATGTGGACATGTATGTCATAGATTAACAAATGCATTGGCATAGAAGGTTATGCATACTGAAGTTGCAGGAGCAAATTTTGGATGATATGTCTAAAAAGGATTCAATGGCTCTAGTTATTTTTGAAAATGTAGCCTAAAAGGAGTGGGATAGAGGAAAAGAATCTCAATTTCAGACTTTAACTATTTTGGGATTAAGGCTTAGCTGAGTTGAGTTGTGAATACATCATTTAGCAACTTTGAAAGGCATATGTTTATTGGTGATATAACCAGTCTATTTTATCTCTGTGAGTGCTGCTCCTTCTTGCAACTATTTTAAAACAACCACTTTGTGTTGCTGCTCCCAGGATTGGAATTATGATAATTAGTCAATTTGTGAATACATGATGTCTTGTTATATGTTTGCCCAACTTGATCAACACAAATAAGAAGGACTAGCATGAAATTCCATTGGGTTGGCCTTGGACGACCTTTATAATCTTGAAATTCAATATATAGCAGCCATCAGCCTGAATCTTTTGGCATAATTGCAGCTTTGTCTTGCTTCTCTTAGGTCATCAATATTATATGGGAGGTTCAGTGGGATACTCTTGGAGTTTGACACACATGGTTTGGATTGTTTCGCTATTTCTACTTGTTATTTCGCGTAACATTTTTATCTTGAAGTTTCTGTTTGAAAGTTTGTTGCCTTTGTTCCCTTGCCATATTTTATTTTTCGACCCTTATTTTTCTTTTCGTTTTCATTTCTTTGTTATAAATTCATCTGTGAAACTTCTGTTAGAGTAGTCTTTTTTCCTCCTGCTCCGTGGGATCATTACCTCCCTCCTGGTGCTTGTTCATGCTTATGTTTTTCTTTATCCTTACATAAGTAGTTTAATGTTTTAGGTTGGCTACCCTCTGGTGACTCTTCTCCTTTGTCTCGGTGACCCTCAAATATTTCATAGCAGCTTGAGTCATCACATGGAGCAACTGTACAAGCTTTTAAGAGTAAGTTCAATCTCACTTATACTTTGGTCTGTGGGCAGGCAATGGATGGTAAATTTGATATTTTTATTCTGCACTGCTGTATCATTTTGCTGGTTTCTTGAGGTTTTTGGACCTTCTCTTCAAGCATTATGTGGTAGTACACATTTTGATTGTGCAGGACAAGAACCATCGCTTCATGGCTTTGGACTGCCTTCATCGAGTTTTGAGGTTTTACTTGAGTGTTCATGCTGCTAGCCAGGCTCCAAATCGTATTTGGGATTACTTAGACAGTGTGACGTCTCAACTCTTAACAGTTTTGAGGAAAGGATTACTTACTCAGGATGTCCAACACGACAAACTAGTTGAGTTTTGCGTGACTATTGCGGAGCATAACCTTGATTTTGCGATGAACCATATGATATTAGAATTGCTAAAGCAAGACAGTCCAAGTGAAGCAAAGGTTATTGGTCTCCGTGCTTTGCTTGCCATTGTTATGTCACCTTCAAGCCAGCATGTTGGCCTCGAAATAATTAAAGGTGATTGATCACAGGTCATGTTACATGAATATAATACGTTACCTGTTTGATATTTGGACTATCCGACTGAGCATCAGTTTGAATCTTGTTGCATGAGCAGGACATGATATTGGCCACTACATACCAAAAGTTAAGGCTGCTATTGAGTCAATTCTGAGGTCATGTCATAGGACCTATTCTCAGGCTCTTTTGACTTCTTCAAAGACTACAATAGGTAATATCTTTTCTCCAATTGTATAGACTTGGTATACCGGAAGTATATGTTTTGGAAATATGTTGTGTAAGGTCATAAACAAACATGAACTTACTTTAGAATTGTATTCATTTTTCATGGATAGTCTTATAGCTGATTGTATTTCTATTTGAATTTTGTTTTGTATCGACTTGGTGACTTACATTCATATTCCATTCATATTTGAATGGATGATCTGCACTGACAATGTCATGTTTTTGTTGAAAGCATTGTCATTGCTTAACATAGTCCTTTAGGTTTTATTATATACATATATTACTGTAAGTGTGTGATTGGTATAAATGAATTCCACAAAATTTATGTTACTCATTTGCAAATCCAAGTGAGTCTATTTGGTTTAAATGAAACCTTTGTGGAATTCATTTCCAATGCCAACTTTTAATTTTGTGGAATTGCTTATTACTAAACCAAATTCTTAAGATTTCCAAATGCATTCATTTAAACCAACCACACTTCATTAATAAGAATTCATTTGCAAATGAATTCTATTTGGAAATGAAATGAATTCCTTAGTGGAATTGAACCAAACAAGGGGTAAGAACATCAAGATATATGCAAATATAAATGTTGCAGTGTTGTCAGCAAGGCAAACTTTAATTTCTTGCTATAATTAATTATACTTATAATTGCTCATGCATTTGCCTCTAGTTAGTGGTGTAGGTGGGACAGCATTAGTAAATTTTTTAATTTCTTTCACTTTGTCCACTTGCACTCCCATGAATTTGTTTGTTCTATATCCCCACATTGCTTGCATTTTCCTCTTTGAATTGCAATGATACATTTTGAATGAACTGTGTGCTCCTCAGATGCTGTAACCAAAGAAAAGTCCCAAGGATATCTCTTTCGGTCAGTCCTAAAGTGTATACCCTATCTGATAGAAGAAGTTGGCCGAAGTGACAAGATTTCTGAAATAATTCCACAACATGGCATAAGTATTGATCCAGGTGTCCGTGAGGAGGCTGTTCAAGTATTGAATCGAATAGTAAGGTACCTCCCACATCGCCGATTTGCAGTTATGAGAGGAATGGCCAACTTCATACTTCGGCTTCCTGATGAATTTCCTCTTCTCATTCAAACTTCATTGGGACGACTGTTGGAACTCATGCGTTTTTGGAGAGCTTGTTTGCTTGATGATAAACTAGAATCTGGTGCTGATGATACAAAGCACGGGGCACGGCGAAATGAAGGATTTAAGAAGTCCTCTTTTCATCAAACGGAAGTGATTGAATTTCGTGCATCTGAGGTTGATGCAGTTGGTCTTATATTCCTTAGTTCTGTGGATAGCCAGATTCGTCATACAGCATTGGAGTTATTGCGCTGTGTACGTGCATTAAGGAATGATATACGGGACCTTACATTGCGTGAGCAAGTGGACCATAACTTGAGACTTGAACCTGAACCAATATTTGTAATTGATGTTCTAGAAGAACATGGGGTGAGCTATACTAGTAATTATCTTTTTCAATTTTTTATAATTTAAGGTTAATTGAACTCTTGTGAATGTATATTTTCTCTTATTTAACTTATTTTTTTTATATCATAGGATGACATTGTTCAGAGCTGCTATTGGGACTCTGGACGTCCATTTGATTTGAGACGAGAGTCTGATGCTATTCCTCCTGAAGTGACACTTCAATCTATAATATTTGAGAGTCCTGACAAGAACAGGTGGGCAAGGTGTCTCAGTGACCTTGTCAAATATGCTGCTGAGCTTTGCCCAAACTCTGTTCAGGAAGCCAAGTAAGCATTGATTGAGTTACTTGTATTTGCATTACCTTTTCTTTTTGGTGCCATCTTTTGTTGTTCTGTTGCATGCCTATCCATTGAATTTGATGTTTTACTCTCTCTTGATGGTATTGTACTCTCTCACAGCAGTGTTGTTATATGTTCTTGCGGCATTCCTAGTATGGACTTTTGAACTTGAGATATTTTAGGTTTATGAAGCTAAAAAACTATCTGGTTCATTAAATTTATGACTATATTGTGTGTGAGCAGGGTTGGGTTAACTTTTCAGTGCTTCTGGCCTATAAAAAAGTTTGCTGAAGATTCTTCTTTTTAGCCAGTAGGTCAACCTAAAAACCTGAAATTATCTAGAAGAATGAATGCTTGATAATTGCTGCTGAAGGCATGATATTTTGTTTGTAGTTTTCCTGCTGGAATCATTCCCTCATGCTTTCTTAATGTTCAATAAAGTTTCTCGAGCAAATTAGTAGATGGAAAACACAGGATTAGCAATGTGACTCAATTTGGATTGGCAGGGTAGAGGTTGTGCAGCGTCTTGCCCATATCACGCCAATTGAGCTAGGTGGAAAGGCTCATCAGTCACAGGATGCAGACAACAAGCTGGATCAGTGGCTTATGTATGCAATGTTTGCATGTTCATGCCCACCAGATAGTGAAGTTGGTGGCTTAGCAGCAACCAAAGACCTCTACCATCTTATTTTCCCTTCACTAAAATCTGGATCTGAAGCAAATATAGTAAGTATACATCAAAAAGAAATGTTTTTAGATTTTACCTTGTGTATTTTGTAGTTGTGGTTACAAGTGAGGAAATTAGTTGTGGAGATGAGGATGTACAGTGGTGTGCTTTTGTGCATATCTGAGGCTTGCAGCCAGATTCTTATGGCATTTGATTTATCCCTGTAACCCTTAGTTTTTTTTCCATAACACTCGATTTTTTTTTGAGTATTTCTCTTTTCTTTCTAGTGATCTCTTTGCCCATTTCACTTTCTTGGCTTCTTGTGGTTCCACTGGGGTCTTGGTTGCTGGGGTAGCAGGGTTCTGGGTGCAGGATGGTACTATGTTAGGCTTATATGGTATAAGATGCAATCAGAACAAGTTTGAGGTGGGCTTGCAAAGAAGTAGACATGCACCTTTGTTGTGAATTCAGAATGTGGTGCTGTTGTTACTAGATTCTTATTTAATATTTTCTGTTATTTGTAATTTTTGTCGTTTTGTGATTTTGTTATTGGTACAGCTCAGCACTATAGAGAGTAGGGGTGAGCAAAAAAAACCAAAAACCGAACCGAACCAACTATATATAGGTTCGGTTTCGGTTTTTGATAATGTATAACCAACTGGTTCGGTTCGGTTTCGGTTTTCAATTTGAAAAACCAAAAATAACCGAACCGACCGACTTAAATATATATTTATTATAAAAATATTAAATAAAATATATTAATTAGAAAGAATTATACATAAATATTAAAATTATAAATAAAAAATATTTTTTTAGTACCGAAAATAACCGAATCGACCGACTTAAATATATATTTATTATTAAAATATTAAATAAAATATATTAATTAGAAAAAATTATACATAAATATTAAAATTATAAATAAAAAATATTTTTTTAGTTATATAATTAAAGAATAAGCTTAAAAAATTATAAAATAATAAATAAAAAATAAAAATTTTATTTAAAAAATAAAATTAATTAACCAAAATAACCTACCGAACAGAACCGAGTGGGTTCGGTTAATTTTAGCTTTCCCTCCAGTTCAGTTCGGTCACAATTCTCTCTTGGTCGATTTTGATCGGTTTTAGTGGTTCTTTGACCGAACTAAATCCGAACCAACCGACGCTCAACCCTAATTATTATTATATGTGCCTAAGAAGTAGAAAAATAATAAAATAAAGATTCCAGGTCATCTTCTGACTAGGACTTGTTGCTTAGGATCATTTTGATCTAATCTGTGATTAGATTAGTTTAAATAGCTTTTGACTAAAATTGCCTATTTCAAAAAAAAAAAAAAAAAAAAATGAAGCTAAAACCGCCTAATCACTGTCATTAGCTTCAATTTCCTTCCAGAAACTGGAAAACAAATTTAATTATTATTGATGAGCAAGTAGTCAAAATCTCATTATCATAGCTAAGAATAAATGAATAGACATGCCATCAACTCCTGATAAGAGCTTGTTCACAAACATATTGTTTTGATTTCATTTTTTTTTCATAGCTATAAACAATTCCTTAATTTGTTGTTCATTAGTGTCTATTGAGCTTTTTCAAATATTCATTAAAAAATTTATTTCTTTTAAATATATGCGTAGTAAAAAAATAATTAGTATATATATATATATATTGTAAATATTTTTAATTAAATATTAAATGATTGATCTATATTTTAATCATTTAATTCTAATAATTATGTATTAAATATTAAATAATCTAAAATATAAGTCTCACTTCAAATTTATGTTGAGTGTCATTTAGCATATATGAATAATAATTTTTTCATTAAATGTCCTTTTTCCGAATGATATAAAACACATATAAGAGTTAATTTTAATTTGTCCTTTTACTGTTAGAAAGAAACTTCATGTTTAATGAAGGTTCCTGGAAATTTCTAAGCATACTCACCTCACCTGTACCTTGTTGAACTAGATCATCACTTAACCTACATTTGACTCAATTTGGAAATAAAGTTTCAATTTTTACTCGACATATAATGATATATATTTTTTTAATTTACAATTAAATAATTTAAATATATATTCCTAACTCATTAATTGATTATGGAAAAAAATAAAACTTAAGCTAAGAATATTGCTTTGGTAAATATTAAACAATCATTTCATTTTTCGTGTTTTTCTTAATTTTTTTTTTTTGAGGCTAGTCTATTATCCAACACATTTTTAATATGCAATTATATATCAGTACTTTTTTATTAAAAACAATCAAGTATTTTGATTTATACATATAGAGACAGCATATATAAAATTAATTTCAGACGTAAATAAATATATATATATAATCCAGCATCCAAATATTCTTCAGAATTTTATTATATAGTCATAATTAATCATAAGGTTTCAAAAATTATATATATATATACACACGTCCAGCTCATAGAGCAACAAGATTTAGAGGCTCGCATATGTGTATATATATAGTTTTAATATGCAGAAAGTCTTCTCTACAATATTCAAGTCTAAGTTAATAAATTTCAAAGAACCAACCCTATCTAATTACATTTTATGTAATAATTTATTTAATTTGTTCATGCAATTTCATCATGGTCGGCAATAGAATAATTGTTCTCCAATTTTCTATTTCCAAAGGAGACAAAGGTGCTCTAATGTTGACAATATTGTCTTCTTGGTATCATGTTTTTTTTTTTTTTTAGCATCTTAAACCCAGTAGTGATTTCTCTTCTGGATACAAGAAACTTCATATCTTAAACCCAGCAGTTATCAAGTTGGGTTCCTTAATCAAGTGTTGCATGATTTTTAAAATTGCTGCAGCGAATTAGCCTAAAAATAAAAGTTAATATTGAATTACAAATTAGCGTAAATTCTGTTTTAATTATAATTATAAAAAAAATACAAGCTTTACGGAATAAAAGGTCTGCCTTTTGCTTTGTGGACCAAATGGTAATGTGTTGTTTACAACACATTTAGAGGCAGTTCGAGCCCCCACTCCGCCAAAGTGGTTCCACTTTAAGTGGAGCCACTTAATACTCTGTCTGTGTAGGGTTTGACACCGGAGGTTTTGGATATAATACCATTTCTGTGTGGAGTTTAACACCGAAGATCCAGATAGTAGGGCGGAAGTTTAATCCCCTCTCCCCCGCTTTTTCAAGAGCCCACAGGGCTTAAAACTGAAAAAAAAAAAGGTCTAAAAACTTGAAGCTATAATATATTTTATATGATTCTTCATTGTATTTATATAAGACTAATTAATTTTATCTTGCAATCTTCCAATTTTTGAATAGAATTCCAATATTTGTTATGTTAATTAATATGCATGGCCATAAAACGATTTTAAAAATATGTTTCGTTTTCACATTTATGTTAATACGTGACTTGAATTTAGCTTATGATATTATTATTTTGAATTTTTGGATGTTGTTGTGCCTTATATTCATTTTAGAGGCAAACATGACTTGAGATACGGCCGTGTCTAAAAGTGTATTCGAGGCTGCCATTATGTCCAGAAGGGTATACTGGTAGCAACACGATCATGCTGCAGGGCATGTCGAAATAAGCGATTTAGGCCAGAATTGAACACGGGTCGAAACATGGCCGTGTTGGAGACCGTGTGACGTATGTGATTGATGTTTTTGGCATATAATTGGTGGCTAAAGTCGAGGAAATCCTTCCCCAATTAGATTTGACTCTTATTTAAAAATTAAACTCTTATTTAGAATTAAATTTTTATCACTTATTTTGAAAAGATTTCTATATTGAATAAAATCATTGATTAAGTTGAATTTTATATCCTTTATAAATTTGACTACATTATAAAATTCGACTACATGTATATGTGTTTTGTGGTGTGTAGCGTCACTATAAAAAATTTAAGATATAGTAACGGGGTAAAAATACAAGTTTTATTTTGTTATCTCTATAATGATTTTAAATAAAAAATAGGTGGTAAGTTTTTATTTTGTTGTCTCTATTGAGATATGAGACTTAAATCCCACATTGTTAGTAAATAGATAAGAACTTTATACTTCTCTTTATAAATTGCTACTACTTAAAAAATTATCAAGTTATTTTTTTTTATGGTAGTTATGATAACTATCAAAATAAAAAAAGTTGAAAGTTTTTCAAATTTTAAAAGTTGAAATTTTAGATAAATATTATATTAAAATTGAAAGTAGTTAAAATTCAAAATTTTTATATTACAATTCAAATTTTTAGATAATATATAAATAATTAGATTTGAAAATAATTTAATTTTGTCCCATAGGCAAATAAATTTGTCTTCATAAATTAATATATAAAGAAACAACAATATTGTTTTATCTCTATAAACTATAGAGACAAATTTTATTATTTATAGAGATAATTATTATAATCCCTACAAATTAGTTTTTTTTGTAGTGCGTGAATGCCTTAAGTTCTACACATGTGCCAAGTAGAGAGTTTGATTAGGTGTAAGTGGAGCTAAGGGTTGAGTGTTTATCTCCATAATATTTTCTTGTATATTTGGTTAATTAGTATTTTTTTTTCTTCGTTCGTGGACATAGGCTTACGCCGAATCACGTTAATTATTATGTGTTTTGTGTTTTCTATATTTTTAGTGTTGTATTTGTTTATTATCTCAAATAATTTATGATCCTCTCACGCTTCCGCAAACCCAAATTTCGAAAAATTTATATATACTTTTGTATTTTAGACCACTTTGACAAAAATAGTGCAAAAAAAATACTATCGATGTAAAAGATAGGTTGATAATGATCAAGAACCAAAATTTTTTGACGAGGAAACCAAGAGGAAAAAAAAAAAAACGAGCAAACAATAATGATAATAAAAATATTAATTAATTTTTCTATTTGAATTGTAAAAATTTATGCTATTAAAAAAAATCTAAGATTTTAAATTCTTAAACTATTGTATTGCAAGATATACATTTGATTGTTGTTCAAAAAAAGATATACATTTGATTGTTGGTCAAAAAAAAATTTTGACAACTGTATAATCTATATATATATATATTAAATTTTTACTATTAAGATCATTAAAACCAAATTTTGACACGTGTTTCTCCTCTTTATTTAGTATTCAGTTCTATAAGCTTATATGTTTAATTCTAAAAATTCACAATATTTTTCTAAAAAATATATATAAATTATTTAATTAATTATTTATTTAAAATAATCTCATTTTAACTTAAAACTCTATTTAGTATCAACCACTATAAAACTACTTATATATATATATATATTAAAAGATTTATTTTCATTTTTTATATATTATATTCTTCATATATATAATTTAATTTAAACATATTGTGAATTTAATCTTCATATTCAAAGTTTATTTTATAAATATTTCTCCCAATGCGTAGATATATGACTAGTTATATATAATGACGGAAGAATTTATTTATGTTATTTTATGATGGTAGGGTAAAATATTTAGTAAGTGAGTTTCCATGTTCAAATATGTACAAATTGCAATTAAAAATAAAGAAAAAACAACGTGAATAGCATAAAACGACTCATAAATCATGAGTCAAACCCGTGGGAACACATAAGTGAACCGGTCAACATGGGCGGCTCAACCGCCCCTGATTTTGCATCTTCCTCCTTCTACCATACATAACCATAATAACTAAATATTTAATGCATCCAATATTAAATATAAAAATATTTTCCCAAGAGCTTAAATTTATATATATTTTAAATTTGTAATACTCAAATTATTCACATCTATATATTTTAATTATTTGATATTAACAAATATATATTGAATTAATTATTCAATGCTCCTTCTATGTAGGTGAACATAGGGGTCTGCAGTTGGTGATTTTTTTAAAAAAAAAGTTTAGCTCAACCATTCTGTAGAAAAAAAGTGTCACTAATCTAAATTTAAATTTGAGATCTTATTTAAAAAATTATTACGGATTTGATATATAATAATTTTAACTAATTGGAAAGGAATAGAATAAATCTGTTAAGGGATGAAAATCTTATAGTATCTGCTTTCAAAAGTTATAAATTTTTTTTGATGGTAGGTATGTATGATATTACAAAATTTAAAAAGAAGGTGACAAATAAAATTGCTATATATTTTGGTGGAGTGTATAGCAAATTTTTATTTTTATTTTTCCAAATAACAATAGTAAGAGAAATCAAAACTATATGTATTGTGTTTAGACAAAGACATTATTAAACTAATCAAATGCCATATAGTAATCTACAAATACAATTCTTTCACATCTCTTTCTTTCTTTTATTTTCTTTATGTTGTTTCAAGAATATAAATATAAAGATTCAAAGGTTGAAAAGAAAAAAAAAAAAAAGGAAGCAAGTAATTTTATTTTATTTTTCTTCAAGTTTGGTTTGGCCTACCTGCAGGCAGGCCATGTACTCCAACTACGACACTCGAGTACCGCTTTCAAATTTAGCTACCAATACCATTTTTAATTTCTCAGCTTCCAATATTTTTACTTCATTTTGCTTCTTCTCCAATCCAACTCTCTTTTCTTGATGAAATTGTAATATACAGAACTTATTGCCACAGTATAATATTTCTTTACCCTGAACAACAACAAGAACAAGAAGAACACGACGACGGAGGAGGAGGAGAATTAAAATAGTATTAGTGTGTGTATATATATAGCAAGATCGATTATGCCAGAAGAGGAAGCAGATTTATGGGGTGTTATGTTGTTCATATTCTTGATCTTGATTACAGGTAATAATCTAATATCAGCTGTAATTAGTTGTTTTTTTTTTTTCTAAGTTAGATGATGATGGTGATCATGGTCATTTTGTACTTTATTAGTTCTTTTGCATGCAGGTTTTAATCCTATATTTCATGGTTGTTATATATGTTGAAGAAAACACATGCACACACGCATATATACATACATATATATATAATGTTCTATGGTTTCTGGATGTTATAATTTAATGTAATTTGCAGTTTCCAAGAATATATTCTTTTTCTATATACAAAAGTATTCATTTTAAAAAAATTCCCAATCCCCCAACTGGCTCTTCTTTAATTGGGATATGGAAGAATCTTATTATTCTCATGTATATAAGACCATTTTAATATATTTTGTTTTGATTTACCCTGTGTTTATATGCAATTTTCATGGACACATTATGTTCCCAAATCCCCAAAATTTTTGTTAAAAACATCCTATAAAATAGAGGACATGAGTTCTTGTGAATTTTTGTTGCAGGTAAAGTAGTGGGTGGTGATTCTCTTGATACAGACAGGGACGCTCTACTGAAGTTCAAGTTTTTTCTTGAAGAGAACAACACAGTGCATCGAGGACAGTACTCTCGATGGGGTCTTTTTAGCACAAACCCCTGCAACTGGTCAGGGATTATTTGCACAGATGATTGGTCAAGGGTCATCGGCATCAACCTCAACAGCAACAACATTTCTGGGCTCTTGTATAATAACTTCTCGTCGCTGACAGCACTTTCTTATCTTGATCTTTCTCGAAACTATATTGGTGGAGCGATTACTAACGACTTGATCAAATGTCAGAACTTGCCTTATCTCAATCTGTCTCATAACATGCTTGAGGGGGAGCTCAACTTGACTGGCTTGAGTAATCTGCATACTCTAGACTTGTCGTTGAACAGGTTTATTGGTGGAATTCAGTATAGTTTTCCAGCACTTTGTAATAAGTTATTTGTTGCAAATATTTCTGGAAATAATTTCACTGGGAGGATTGATAATTGCTTTGATGGTTGCTTGAGTTTGCAGTATCTGGATTTGAGTTCAAACCGTTTCAGTGGAAGGTTATGGAATGGATTTTCAAGGCTCATAAAGTTTTCAGTATCTGAGAATTTTCTTAGTGGAGAAGTTCTGGGGTCAAGTTTTAGTGAGAATTGCAGCCTGCAAGTGTTAGATTTATCAGAAAACAATTTCACTGGTGGGTTGCCAAAAGAGACTTCAAATTGTAGGACTTTGAGTATTTTGAATGCGTGGGGAAACAAATTCAGTGGACAAATTCCAACCGAGATAGGCTTGATTTCGAGTCTAGAAGCTTTGTACTTGGGAAACAATAGTTTTTCTCCGGTAATTCCAGAGTCTCTTTTGAACCTGACTAGACTGGCCTTCTTGGATCTGAGCAGAAACAATTTTAGAGGTGACATCCAAGTCATTTTTGGGAGATTTACACAGGTGAAGTTCCTAGTATTGCATGCAAATTCTTATACTGGTGGATTAGCTTCTTCTGGTATTCTCAGGTTACAGAATGTTGTTCGATTAGACTTGAGCTTTAACAATTTCTCAGGTCCATTACCTATTGAAATTTCTCAGATGCCAAGCTTGAAGTACTTAATCCTCGCTTATAACCAGTTTAACGGCTCCATACCAGAAGAATATGGAAATCTGACAAGCCTCCAAGCTCTTGATCTTTCATTCAATAAGCTAACAGGAACTATACCAAGTTCACTTGGAAATTTGAGCTCACTCTTGTGGCTAATGCTTGCCAACAATATGCTGACAGGTGAAATTCCTAAAGAAATGGGAAACTGCAGCAGCCTATTGTGGTTAAACCTTGCCAACAATAACCTTTCAGGAAATATCCCACCTGAATTGATGAACATAGGCAATAATCCCACTCCAACATTCTTGTCAAATCAGCAGAATGAGGGCATCATTGCCGGCTCTGGAGAATGTTTAGCAATGAAGAGATGGATTCCTGCAGACTATCCACCATTCAGTTTTGTGTATACCATCCTCACACGGAAGAGTTGCAGAAGTATATGGGATAAGCTACTTAAAGGAATTGGCCTTTTCCAAGTGTGCGCTGCAGGCTCTACTATTAGGACACTTGAAATCACTGGTTATCTTCAGCTCAGTGGGAACAAGCTTTCTGGTAAAGTCCCTCAGGATATTGGGAAGATGCAGATGTTCAGTTTGTTGCATTTGGCTTCCAATCAGATTTCAGGGGAGCTGCCTCCGCAGATCGGACAGTTGCCACTGATAGTCCTAAACCTCAGCAGGAATACATTTTCAGGTGAAATTCCAACAGAAATTGGTGACAACAAATGCTTGCAGAATCTTGATTTGTCTTACAATAATTTCTCCGGCATTTTTCCTGCAATATTGAATGACTTGAGTGACATGAACAAGTTCAACATCTCCTACAATCCATTTATTTCTGGCATCATTCCATTAACTGGGCAACTGGCTACATTTGAGAAAGATTCTTATTTAGGTGATCCACACTTGGTTCTTCCAAATTTCATGAGCAACTCCACTGATGACCCACCAAAAGACAGTACTGATGGCAAGAAGAGAGAGCACATAAGGTGGGCTGGATTGTTGGTGTTCTTGACTCTAACTCTAGCTTTCTTTGTCTGTGGAGTTCTGTCAGCTATAGTATGGATGTTAGGGAAAAGTCTATCAGATTCTCCTGGGTATCTGTTGCAAGAAACTAAATACAGGCACGATATGACATCGAGTTCAGGCAGCTCATCTCCATGGTTATCAGATACAATAAAGGTCATCCGTTTAGACAAAACAGCCTTCACTCATACAGACATTCTGAAGGCAACAGGAAACTTTTCAGAGAGCAGAATTATTGGGAAAGGAGGATTTGGAACTGTGTACAGAGGAATATTGCCTGATGGAAGAGAAGTAGCAGTAAAGAAGCTGCAAAGGGAAGGGATAGAAGGCGAAAAGGAGTTTCGAGCTGAAATGGAAGTCCTCAGCGGAAATGGCTTCGGCTGGCCACATCCAAATCTTGTAACACTTTATGGTTGGTGCCTTAATGGTTCAGAGAAAATACTAGTTTATGAGTACATGAAAGGTGGAAGCTTAGAGGATGTTGTAACTGACAGAATGAGACTAACATGGAGAAGGCGTATTGATATAGCTATTGATGTAGCAAGAGCATTGGTGTTTCTACACCATGAATGCTACCCTGCAATTGTACATCGAGATGTCAAGGCTAGTAATGTCCTGCTAGACAAAGATGGCAAGGCAAGAGTGACAGATTTTGGCCTAGCAAGATTTGTTGATGCTGGAGATAGTCATGTGACAACAATGGTAGCTGGGACTATCGGTTATGTTGCACCAGAATATGGACAAACCTGGCAAGCTACTACGAAAGGCGACGTGTATAGTTTCGGGGTATTGGCAATGGAATTAGCAACAGGCAGGCGAGCTGTTGATGGAGGCGAAGAATGTCTAGTGGAATGGGCTAGAAGAGTAATGGGGAACCGGCGAAATCGCGAACAATTAGGTAGAGCAGTGATTCCAGTGGTATTGTTGGGCTCAGGATTAGCAGAAGGAGCAGTAGAGATGTGTGAGCTGCTCAGGATTGGTATAATGTGCATTGCAGAGTCACCACAGGCTAGACCAAACATGAAGGAAGTGCTAGCCATGCTAATAAAGATTTCAGGGACAAGAGGGTATTTGATTAATGGTTCATCTCCATCTTGATTTTTGGGTCAAGTGTCTATAATTTTAGGTAGCAAAAGTATTAAATATTTACTTCCATAAAAGTACATATATACTTGTACACAACAACACACAGGTTCTTGTTTAAATGATTCTTCTTGTACACAAGAATTTTTGAATATTGATACATAGAATTTGATTGTAGTTCATTCAATTCTGTTACTCTTCTCATTAACAATACTTGAAATATCCATATTGCTAACTTGTTTACTTAGTTTTTTTTTTCATTTGGAATAAAGATATTTTTAGGGTTTAAACTTTTTAAAATTTGACAATTTAGTGTTTTAACTCTTTTTCATAACAATTAAGTGTAACAATCTATTAAAAAATGATAATAAATTAAAATTTAGTTGGCATGAAACAAGTTGTATTTTTATTTTTTTACGGCAGAGATATTAGAAACACACAAAATTAAATTGAATGTGATGAAAATAAAATAAAATTTGATATTCATTTTCTTCCTTTAATTGTTTAAGGTATTCAAAAGTTTTTTTTTTTTTTTTTTTGAGGGGGGATTCAAAAGTTTTTAAATGTGAGCATTATTAAACAATTTAAATATTTACAAATTCAAACTTAAAATAATTTTTTTAATTAATAAAATGAGATAGTTTCTTAGAAAATGTTGATTATTTTTATTTTTTTTTAAAAAAAATTATTAGAACATTTAAACATAAAACAAAAAAATTATCACTATATATACATGAGATAAGTACAATTTTGATCTATGTGGTTTCGCCTTTTGACGAAACTACTCTTGTAGTTTTTTTGACATTTAGGTATCCTGTATTTCATATTTTCTTATATTTTAGTACCTCCTGGTTGAAGTGGTTAATTCCCAACACCACAAAGAAAGGGCGAAACCAAGGGTGGGTGAGGGTTCGATCCTTGGTCTCCACAATGGATGTCCACACATTTTACCACTTGGGCTACTCATGGGGGACAATGATATTTTTAAAAATAATCAATTGATTAGATTGATCATAAATCATATATAAAATAAATTTATCATTAGAATTTCATTTTACATTAATATTTTCTCAAATAATAATAATATTAGTAAAAAAATACTAAAGTGTTTTTTTTGACAAGTGATACGAGACACATTATCAATGGGACATGGAGCCACCACTATAAAGTGAGAACACATGCCTAGTGTGAGGGAGAGAAATTGAACTCAAAACCTCTCCCTCCCAAGAGTAAAGACTCTAGTTACTTGAGCTCTATATATATATATATCTATAGTTACTTTACTTTTTACAAAATAAAGTTTACTTTGTTAATAACCATCATTAAATTATTTAATACACTATCATCTAATAGTGAAAAAGATAAAGTAAAAATAAAATGGCAAA
>CATIWO010437842.1:0-10613 GCA_949673435.1 Macaranga tanarius
TTTTGTATGTTATTATTCATGTATTGCAAAAAAATTATGATATTTTATACAATCAAACAAATATCGAACCAAACCAGTCGGTTATATATTTTTAAAAACCAAAATTAAACCGAACCGAATTGGTAACTGACCGAACCGATCGATTCGGTTCGGTTCGATTCGGTCAAGGTATTTCGCCAGTCCCACAGGCGAAATGCCTTGGCCATTTCGCCTGTGGGACTGGCGAAATGGCCCTAAATTTTTTTTGGGGCCATTTCGCCACTCCCACAGGCGAAATGGCCCCAACAAAAGTCAAACCGGTCAAACCGAACCATAAATTGTGAGTTTTTTTTAAACCAAACCACAAAAAATGGAATTTTTTTAAAATCAACCATAAAAACGGAATTTTGAAAATTTTTGAACCACAATTTGGTAAATAGTCCAGGTGACAATACAAAGATTACCTTGTACACTGGGCCAAACCCACCTTCTCCAAGTTTTTGTTCATCCGAAAAATTCTTTGTTGCTTCCCTTACGGTACTCAGCCGGAAGAAAGGAAAATCCCGGGAGTCCAACTGGTTCTGGCCTTGAACATTTTCATTTGAGTGGTCATCTTCAATTGTTTCCCTTTCCCAGTGGAGTGGCTGAATCCCTTGGTTATCTTCTGCCGCTGGTAATTCAATATTCTTAAGATATATATAAAAAAAAAAAAACGTATAGTTGCAATAAACTTAATTAGAATTTTCATACCCTCTTTCAGATTTATCTTTGTCCGCATTATATAAATGCAAGAACCTAACAGAACAAACCCTAGAATTGCTGCAGAAACGCTTGCGACGACTTTAATCAGCTTCCCTCCTTAAATCAAAATGTAATATGTTAATTATAACATTAAAAAATATACCAACGAATTAAAAACTATATAGTAATTAACCCTACAGTGCATACCAGTATTTTGGTATAATTTATTTTTAAATATTTGCAACACAATAATTCATAAATTTTACAAGAAAAGTAAAACGAATTTTGTTTTAAAATACAGATATGTAAGGCTGAAACCATAAGGCATGGGCCCCAAAACCAAAATATGTTTTTGCTGGATCACAACTGAAGATTATTAAAGACAAATTAGTGAAACAAATGACATTTCAACTAAAAAAGCATATATCTACCTTACCTTCTCCGGAACCTGTTGGCGGAGGAACCGTAGCAGTGGAATTATAAAATGGATACAGTTCATAACGCATAATACAGCTGGGAAACAAAACTCTTCCTCCTTGAGTTCCATATGGTATAGTGGAGAGAGACTTATTGAGACACAGGATACAATCAGAAGATGATAGATCAGGTGTACACTGCACAAGACTGTACAGCTTCTGAGACGCCCATAAATTATCTTCTCTGACAGCAAACTTTTTGGTTCCTGACGGAGCACCTGCAGCCTCGGCAGATGCAATTCTTATATCTTCCGACAATAGAGTATTAAAACGATCTGGGTCTGTCATGTTCAGTACGTTCCACAGAAATAGACCAGCAGTTTGGTCCATGGTGGAGAAGAATGATTGGTCTGAGTAACGTAGAAGGCATTCATCGTACCATATTATTGCCACTTTTTCGACGGGGCATCTTGTGACTATCTCCTGAGTGGCAGAAGAAACACAAATTCGGCAGTCATCGGTGTTGACATCGCCGCGGCAGAGAAATGAACCATAGACGTCGTCAGGGTCCCGCCCGACAGAGACGTTGTAGAATCCAAGTTGGCGGGTTGAGTTAGAGGAAAGATAAGAAAGCAGGAGATTTAAATTGGCCTTGTAGGTGCTGTTCCTAGTGATAGCGGTGGTATTTGTGCAAAAATGACCAAGAGGAGTGGGCGTTGTCTGTGCTTGGGTGCTAATTGAAAGACCCAGCAAGAATAGCAGGATTGTGCAAATTCCAATGAGAAGCTTCATTTCATTTGGTAGGGATCGACCAATTTTTTGTTGGCTCCTACTTTAGAGCTGAATTAAGCCCTTCTCTTCTCCTTTCTCTTTTTTTTTGTTATTACTTTTTGTTCTTTATTAGTCAGGTTTGGTTTTGAAATGAATGAGTGGTGAAACTTTTTGCTAAATTATCCTTCTCTGTGGGCAATGGGGAAGACTTGTATCAAGTCAAGTCATGGCATGAAAGTCAAGTGATGCGGTTGTCGAAGCATATGCAAAATGTAAAAGGAGATTATTGTTTATTTTAAGGGTAATGCTTTGTGTCGCAAATTGCGATCCTACACAAAGACTAAAAACCTACAAAAAAAATAAAATGCTCTCCTATCATGGGGGCATTTTATGGGGTGTGTCTATCGATCTATCTATATCTATATATATATATATATATGGGATAATGACTCCACAAATCCTATAAGTTTTAAAAAATTTCAATCAAGTCTTAAAAATTTTTTTTTTTTAATTGAGTCCTCAAAGTGCTTAAAGTGTTACTTGTTAGTCCTATTCTGTTATCTCAAACAGAAGATAACAGAATAGGACTAATAAGTAACACTTTAAAAACTTTAAGGACTCAATTAAAATAAAATTTTTTAGGACTTGATTGAAAATTTTGATAAATTTTTGTGGCTAATTTTTTTTGTTAATTTTGATAAAGTTTTGATAAATTTTAATAAATCAATTTTAAGAAATTAATTTGTTGTGTAATATTCTAATGAAGATGAATTTTGATAATTTTTTAATTTTTGTGGCTCATTTTAATTTGATAATTTTTTTTTTTACCAAATTTCTCTAATTAACAATAAAAAAAATAAAAAAAAGTTACCAAATGAAAATAACCCACAAAAATTTATCAAAATTCATCTTCACTAGAATATCACGCAACAACAAAATCAATTTTTTTAAATTGATTTATCTAAAATTTTTAAAAATTTATCCACAAAAATTTATCAAAATTTTAATCAAGTCCTAAATTTTTTTTTTAATTGAGTCCTTCAAGTTTTAAAGTGTTACTTGTTAGTCCTATTCCGTTTGAGATAATAGAATAGGACTAACGTGTAACATTTTAAGCACTTTGATGACTCAATTAAAAAAAAAAAAATTTAGAACTTGATTGAAATTTTTTAAAATTTATAGGACTTGTGGAGTCATTATCCCTATATATATTAATTAGCCGTTGCAACAGTTTTAAGGCCCACATTCAAGACCAAGCTATTTCAGAAGCTTTTGAAGTTTTGTGTTTATTATATATATATATATATATATATATATATATATTGGTTGGATCGTCTCTTTATGACTTTTATCGGGCTTCAATTGTACCTTTTCATTTTAGGGTTGCATTTGGTGAATACTATATATTGTTTTATTTAGATTTGCAATCTGTTTTTGGTGAATTTTAATATATATAGAACTACCATTTTTTTTTTCTAAATTTGAATATTCTTTTAGAATCAGCAAATTTTATGTTGATATCCAAGTAATCCTAAAATTAATAGATTATAAAAATTTAATTTTTGAAATTAGTGTGTGAATTAAAAGATTTCAATAATTATTTATAAACTTCCGATTATAAATGTCACAAGTTATGGCAGTCATTTCGATTGCACATCGTTTGACTATGTCCTCGGCAGCAAAGGAGAGACAATCATAGCAGGTTCTCGCCGTTGCCCAGAGGTATTATAGAACGTACCCTGACGGTTTTGCACATTTATGAAAATTGTATCGAGAAGTCTACATAAATTGTTGAGGTAGCTGATATTTGTGGTGGAGTCTAGGCAAGTATAATACAAATAAGTGGGTCGTGCTTCGTTTTTAATGGTAAGGCCACGTAATAAGAGCACCATTATTAAAATTTTAAGAAACTTCATTAGCCATGACGTAGCGGAAGTCTGAATAAGAGTGCACACGAATACCAGTTAACAATCTTCTATAACCTGCAATTTTCAAATTCAGCGAATAGGTAACAAAATTCATAAAATTTTAGAATAATCAAGAAATTAATTAAACATCAAAACTAAGATTGTTTGTAATAGTCATGAGATTTATATATTTATAGGGTGGCACAAGCCTATGAACTCTTAATTAACTAGGAAAGAAAATAAAAATATTCCTAACTAAGGAATGAAATCAAATCCCAACCAAATTGTAAAAAAATCAAATTCTAACTAGAAAATAAAACCAACAACAAAATAGTAATAAAAATCAAATCAAAATCAATTCTAAAATAGAAATAAAAATAAAACCCTACCCATATAATAATTACGTCTCATGTCCATTATTCTGCAAACTCATTCCAATAACTCCAAGATTTACTGTACCGCATCATTCCCCTCATGATATAGAAAATTTGTCCTCGAATTTTATCCAAAAATTAAGAAAGAAATTTTCCCATAAACGCATTGGACATCATAAATTCTTCAACTTGTAATTTCTTCAAAATAAGATTTAAAGGAATATAGAAATAAAGAATTTTATCAATGCCAATAAAATCAATATATTCAACATGCTCACTTGACTCTAGCATATTATTCTGATATTTAGGATGCTCTTTCGTCTCAGGCCCCAATGCTTAAACAGCTTCAATTTCATAACTACTAGTATATTGGTAGTCAGAAAATATGTTATTATGTAACCAGTCATCATCGTACTCATCAAATATCGGTTCATCTCCAATTACCGCATCTTCATCCTCACAATCATTAGTATCAATGAATAAGGGCTCATAATAATATTCCTCCTACTCCTCATCATTAACATCCCTATTTGAATAGTTGTTATTACGCTGGACTGGATTGACTCTATTTTGATTGCCCATAATTATAGTCATCCTCTCTGTTAGTTGTTCCATCAAAGTGTCCATCCTATGATCTATCATCTACTCGATATGTTGCTCGAATCGTTGCTTAATACAATGTAGATCATCACGCTTGTAAACCTCCTCTACACGTTGTTGATGTTGTGGCTGCGCTAGCTGCCTTCTGGATGGCATAGCTCTGATACCAAACTGACGTTGCGGAAGTCTGAATAAGATAAATATTATCAACTGTTGATTCACGCACGAATACCAGTTAACAATCTTTTATAACCTGCAATTATCAAATTCAGGGAATAGGTAATATAAAATTCACAGAATTTTGGGATAATTAAGAAATCAATTAAACATCAAAAATTAAGATTGTCTATAATAGTTATGAGACTTACATATTTATAGGGTGGCACAAGCCTACCAACCCTTAATTAACAAGGAAAGAAAATAAAAATATTCCTAATTAAGGAAGTAAATCAAATCCCAACCAAATTGTAAAAAAATCAAATCCTAATTAGGAAATAAAACCAACAACAAAATAGTAATAAAAATCAAATCAAAATTAATTCTAAAATAGAAATAAAAATAAAACCCTACCCATATATTATAATAATTATTATTATTATTACATCTCATGTCCATTGTTCTGCAAACTCATTCCAATAACTCCAAGATTTGTTGCACCGCATCATTCCCCTCAGGGTAGAAAAAATTCGTCATGGAATTTTATCTAAATATTGAGAAAGAAATTTGCTCATAAATTCCTTGCCTAAATAGGACTGGTATTTCTTAACTTTCACTCCAAGCTATATGTAATGCCTATATAAAGGCCACCAAAAATGAATTTTGGGATAATTTTTTGATGATTAATTCGAATTTCTTTTGTGAGGAATTATTTTCTCTCTTTTATTCTTAAAAGAACTTTTGTGAATTTATCAAGCGAAGGCTTGGTACATTCAAACATAGTTTAATTTAGGCTTAACATTAACATAGTTAATTTAGACTTACATTAAACAACTTTTAATTCTTTGTAATAAAGGTTCTTAAGTACAAGTTATTTAAGGGTTTTGTTGGGGATTAAAGTTTATCATTATTGTTTGATTGTGAACGATCCTAAGGTGAAGAATCAACATTGTATACGGGTTTGACACGAGTTAGTCATGTTCGTATTCTCTGAAATTCTATTGAATCAACAGAAAATAGAATATTATTTTCCAGCATTCATTGTGAATCAACAGAATTCAATAATTTATCTGTTTTGTCAAAACTTCCGCTACATCAACCTGTAACCTTTTTTTTTTTTTCTGTGTGTTAACTGGTTAAGGTTGGGTATGAAATATGTTTCACAAATTTTTATGTGAACAAAAGAAAAATCAAATTCACTGCTAGGCGCCTGCCTTTTGAGGAAAATCCAGTCAACAAAATGATAATTTAATTTCGAATGAATGACCATGGGAGTGAAATTTCTATATTCCAAATGGAATGATTGTAATTTATTTGGATTACAATCAAAATATCTTTAATTGTTTTCTATTTTTAGTCAAAATTTTGTTTCTTAAAAATTTTCTTATTTCATTGCAAAGATTTTTTTTTTTTTTTTTTGAATATATGTACAGTCTGCAAACGGAAAAGTTAACAGTTGAAAATTTCGGCAAACAGTGGAATAAAGTTAAATAATTCAAGACAAATACGTCCGCTCACAAAGAGGACATTGAGCGACCCAACTGTACTGGCCCAGGCCCAAACTGGCTGCTGCTACTGCTAGTCCCCTTTTTTTGTTTATTTTATTTTTCAGAAAAAAATGGCAATTTGCATCAACAGATCATCGTATTTCATCAGCTCCAGTGTCAAATATGCTCGCGCTATATACATCGTATTTCATCAGGCTGGCTAAAGTTGAATTAATGATAATGTTGACTAATTGTTCAAAAAAAACAATAATAATGTTGACTAACTTTACCTTTGAACAATTTTCAACGAGTGACAAATTAAAGACAAACTAATATCATATTTCTAATGGGTAATGATTAAATATTAAGAAATATTGCTGTAATATTAGTTGACTTTCCTTAGTTAGTATATGTTGTTATCCCTTTTACATAGGAGAATCAAGCTAAATGTTAGCTCTAATTTATTTCCTACTTAGTCTTGTACACAATTATATATACCTTGTAATATTGTTGTTATCAATATACAGAAATACTTCATTCCATCATTCTCTCTTCAAATACCTTCTTCTTGACATAGTATCAAAGCTCTAATTCTGGTGCCTAATCGTTTTCTTTAGCAAACCAACAAATGGCTCTTGAAGAAACATCATCTGCAATAACCAATTCAAACACCAAAAACATGACTCCTACCATAGACCCATTAAACCCATATTATGTCCATCCATCTGACCACCCTGGGCATATACTTGTCCCAACAAAATTGAGCAGTTCAAATTACTCCTCATGGAGTAAATCAATAATTCATGCACTCACAGCCAAAAACAAAATTGGCTTTATTGATGGATCCATTCAACCACCTTCAGTAATTGAAAAACCAGCAGAATATGCCATATGGAAACAATGCAATAGTTTAATTCTGTCATGGCTAACTCACGCTGTAGAACCTGACCTAGCTAGAGGAGTTGTTCACGCCAAATCAGCCCAACAAGTTTGGGAAGATTTCAAGGACCAATTCTCACAGAAGAATGCACCAACTATATATCAGATTCAAAAATCCATGGCCTCTTTCTCACAAGGTAGCATGACGGTTTCAACATACTTCATAAAAATTAAAAGTCTTTGGGATGAACTGGAGAATTATCAAACACTCCCTACCTGCAATCAGATGAAAGCACATAATGATCAAAGAGAATAAGATCGATTAATGCAATTCTTGATGGGTTTGAACGATGCTTATAACAACGTTCGCTCAAACATCTTGATGATGTCACCATTGCCTAATGTACGTCAGGCTTACTCTCTTGTTGTCCAAGATGAAGCACAGCGACAGATGACCTCAGAACCAAATAAAACTTTCTCTATTGCTGCTGCTGTTCAAAGCCGATCCAATAGCTCCTCAAGTAATTCCAAAGACAAGTACTGTGATCACTACAACAGAGAAGGTCATACGATTGACAATTATAGGACCCTGAAATTCCATTGCAAATTTTGCGACAAGAAAGGCCATAACGAAGATCGCTGTAAATATAAAAATAGGACATGGATCCTCTATAACACAAGAACTCATAATAGTCGACAGAATCAATCACAACAGCAGCAAAGTGGACAGCGCAATAATTTCTCTTCCGCTGCCAATGTTATAAACTCTTCTCAATCAGATGTCAATCTTCCTAATACGCAAGATTCTTCTAAATCTCTCTATGGTCTCTCCACTGAACAGCTTCAACAACTTGCACATGTCATTTCTATGATATCTCCAAATCAAGGTTCTGGTAATAATGCTTATGTAAATGCTGCAGGTCTGTTCCCTTTCTCTAATGCTTCAATTAATTTTGTATTCACAAAATGTTGGATTCTAGATAGCGAAGCTACCGATCATATTATTTCTGACCCTACACTTCTCACACAAATAAAGCCTCCCTCCATGCCTATTGTTAATTTACCAACTGGATCATTTGCCCCTATCACTTCAATGGGGACTGTCCCATTCAATTCAGATATAACACTAAATAATGTCCTACGTGTTCCATCTTTTAACCTAAACTTGATGTCTGCAAGTAAAATTACTAGTGCTCTAAACTGTTGTGCTATTTTGTTCCCTTCCTTTTGCGTTTTGCAGGACTTGTGGACCAGGAAGATGATTGGCTTGGGTAAACAATACAATGGTCTATACTATATGTCTCTATTGCAAAGGATACCTGCATCTCATCAAGTTTCTCACCCTTCAAATTTGTGGCATATGCGACTTGGACGTCCTTCACTATCACGTCTCAAGTTGGTCTCTTCATTGTTACCTTTACATAATTTATCTTATGACAATAATTGCACTGTTTGTCCCATGGCTAAACAGACAAGACTTCCATTTCCTTTAAGTTGTGTATCAACTCATGCTGCTTTTGAATTAATACATTGTGATATTTGGGGACTACATAAAGTTCCTACACATTCTGGTGCACGTTTCTTTCTTACCATTGTGGATGATTTTACCAGATGCACATGGATATTTTTTATGCAGCATAAATCTGAGACACAACATCTTTTAAAATCTTTCATTAATTTTATTCATACTCAGTTTCATACCCATATTAAGGCCATTAGAGTGGACAATGGTTCAGATTTTCTATCCATGAAAATTTTTTTTCAATCACATGGCATCGAATATCAACGCACTTGCGTGTATACTCCACAACAAAATGGAGTTATTGAGCGAAAGCATCGCCATATACTTACTGTTGCTCATGCATTATTTTTTCAATCTCACTTACCACTTGCTTTCTGGGGTAAATGTGTCTTAACTGCTGTTTATCTTATCAACCGACTTCCATCCCCATTATTATCTAATAAATCCCCTTTTGTATTATTATATAAAAATCCACCATCACTTGATCACTTAAGAGTATTTGGCTGCCTATGTTATGCAATTGTTGTTCATCCAATTTCTAAATTTGATTCTCGTGCTAAACGTTGTATCTTTGTTGGCTATCCTATTCGTAAAAAAGGCTACAAACTCTATGACATGGATAACAAACACTTTTTTGTTAGTCGGGATGTTCGATTTTGTGAAACCACTTTCCCTTTCTCTTCCACCCCGACTCATATAACACCTGATCAGTCTCTTGATATTATGCAAGAATGGGCTCACATTGAACCACCTACCATAAACAACCTACCTCTTCCAATACAAGAAACTGAATCATCAAACATCGATGCACTAATATCCATAATCCACTCACCCACTTCTCTTGACCAACCAGATATAACTCCTCAACCAGCCCCTAATACAACTCCTTCCAACACTCCAGATCCTATCTGACTGTCTACTCGGTTCAAGCAACGTTCTGTGTGGCATAAAGACTATGTAATGTCTCCTCAAGCCAATCACTCTACTTCGGTCTCCAGCCCTACAAAAGGTACTTGGTATCCTATCTCTCATTTTCTTTCCTTTTCTTGTATTTCTTCTACCCATCGTACTTTTCTAGCTAATATTACAGGACACACCGAACTAAAATCATATGTTGAAGTTGTTCTTGATCCACATTGGCAATAAGCCATGAATGCAGAATTAGAAGCATTACACAAAAATAACACATGGAGTATAGTTCCTTTGCCCGTTGGACAAAAACCCATTGGTTGTAAATGGGTGTACAAAATTAAGTACAAATCTGATGGGACCATTGAGCGTTACAAGGCTCGTCTCATTGCCAAAGCATACACCCAGGTTGAAGGTGTTGATTATCAAGAAACATTTTCCCCTATAGCCAAACTCACTACCCTCCGTTGTCTTCTCACTATCGCCGCTGCTCGTCAGTGGTATACCCATCAATTGGATGTCCAAAATGCTTTTCTTCACGGTGATTTACATGAAGTTGTATACATGGAAACTCCACCTGGTCTTCGTCGACAGGGGGAGAACACTGTATGTCGACTCAACAAGTCTCTTTATGGTCTCAAACAAGCATCAAGAAATTGGTTTTCCACCTTTTCAAATGCTGTTCAGAAAGCCAGTTATCAACAGTCAAAAGCTGATTATCCTCTCTTCATAAAGGCTCGAGAAAATTCTTTCACTGCAATTCTTATTTATGTTGATGATATTCTCTTAACAGGAAATGATTTGCAAGAAATGGAAAGTCTCAAAAGGTTTCTTCTCAACCATTTTCGTATTAAAGATCTTGGAGACTTGAA
>CATIWO010437848.1:0-13292 GCA_949673435.1 Macaranga tanarius
TTGGAGTAAACATTAAGGGCAAAAATGTACCTTTGCCCTTAAAAAATAAACCTCTCGGAGCTCGGTATTTCTTGGTGGACTTCTCGAATCTCAACCCGTATTGACTCCTTAGCCGAAACTCCATCCAGCTCACTTAGCTCCTTTTATCACACCCTAAATGACAAAATCATCCCTTTATTTTCCAGAGCTTGTCCCTCTTGTGCAGCCCACAACTGTAATTTCATTTTCCATTAGAAACTCTATAAAACAATGCACGCTTCCCTATAAGTCCTCTCGCTACTCTTTCCCTCTTCAATTTTAAACCCGACTGCGAACGAAAGGCAAAAAAAAGCAGAAGCAGAATAGCGTGAACAGATATTTTTTTAAAAAGAAAAATCACAAACAGGTCCTTAGGTCACCACCGTTACCGCCACCGCTAGCTACTCCGTCTCCACTACTGCGACCGGCGACAGAATGTTAAAATTCTTCAATAGAGGTAAGGATACGGCTGGCGATTCCTCACCGGAAACCTCGCCGTATGCATCTCCGTCGATGTCGACTTCAGTGACAGGACCGGCGAGGCCTATCAGATTTGTTTACCGCGATGAAAAAGGTAAGTTTCGGATGGATCCAGAAGCAGTCGCTACACTCCAGCTCGTCAAAGGACCAATCGGTGTCGTTTCGGTTTGTGGACGCTCCCGTCAAGGAAAAAGCTTCATTTTAAATCAGGTTAATTACTTTAATTTTTATCTTATAGTTAATTTGTTTGAAAATGTATAATTATAGGTTTTAGTTTCCTGTTGTCTATTTCAAATCTTAGGGTTTTTAATGGTGGAAATTTGACTGAATGTGGTGTTTTATTTGCTAAATACAGCTTCTAGGGAGGAGTAGTGGATTTCAAGTAGCATCAACTCATCGGCCGTGTACGAAAGGTCTTTGGTTGTGGAGTGCACCATTAAAGAGAACTGCTCTTGATGGAACTGAGTACAATCTCTTGCTATTAGATACTGAAGGAATAGATGCATATGATCAAACAGTAAGTTTTCACCTCTCATTACTTATTGTTTGTATTTGTTGAATTGTTTAGTTATTCATGGACTGTTTTACTGCTGCTACGCTAATGCAATTGCTCTATCTTTTTTTTTTCTTTGGCAGGGGACTTACAGCACTCAGATATTTACATTAGCTGTTCTGTTATCTAGTATGTTCATTTTCAATCAGGTTGGGCCAACTTATTTTGTGACTTCTGTCGTTTTAGATATCAGTTGCTCGTTGTCTGTGTTAATATCTTCTCATTTGTAGACTCAACACCACAGTTTATTTTTACTGTTCCCCATTGTCTTGACTTCCCCTTTTCACTGGATTTTTCATTCACCTATTCATCTACTTTTTTAGATGGGCGGTATAGAAGAGTCTGCAATTGATCAACTCTCGCTTGTCACTCAATTGACAAAACATATTCGAGTGAAAGCTTCAGGAGGAAGAAATTCAGTTTCTGAACTTGGACAATTCTCACCTATATTTGTTTGGCTTCTACGGGTATTGATTCAGAATTCTTTTTCTAATGTTATTTTCCTTCTATGCAATGAACATATTCTTTTACAGAAAAAATTGTTGCATATTACTAAAGTACTTACATTAGTTAACTTTTCTTGTAGGACTTCTATCTAGATTTGACCGAGGAAAATAGGAAAATAACTCCTCGTGACTATCTAGAGATAGCTTTAAGGCCAGTTGAAGGTAGCGGAGCAGATATAGCTGCGAAAAATGCGGTAAAGTTGACATTGGAATGAGTCTCCTGAAAATTTATTTGATAATTCTGTTTAGTAATTCATTTGAGTTTACTTTATGTGGCTAGCACTTTATTTTCTTCTGAGCAGTACAGTGTGTTTGCTGAGAAACCATCATTTTTTCAATTAAAATTGGCTTATTTTTTTAGATATCAATTTCTAGGTCTTTTTATTTTTTATTTTGATTGGCGCCGTATTTTCTGAATTCAGTTTCTCAATTTATGAGGTCTAATTGTGCATTAAAAATAATCTACAGATTCGGGACTCGATTCGAGCTCTCTTTCCTGACAGAGAATGCTTTGCCCTTGTGAGGCCTGTGCAACAGGAAAGAGATCTACAGCAAATGGATCAAATGCCGGTAAGTAATCCAAACTTATATTTTTGTCTGCACGCACATTTGCTAGATTACAAACCAGTAATCTGTGTAGAGAACTCACACACTCAAACACTGTTAACTTTTCTTCTTGGTATGTTACATTTCTTAAGCTGGTCATTTTATATGCAGTTGAACAAGTTAAGACCAGAATTTAGATCTGGACTGGATGCATTGACAAAGTTTGTTTTTGAGAGGACAAGGCCTAAGCAAGTTGGTGCCACAATATTGACAGGCCCTATTCTTGTTGGTATCACAGAATCCTATTTGGAGGCTCTTAATAACGGTGCAGTGCCCACAATATACTCCTCATGGCAGGTTGGCTTTCTGTTTTAACTTCTTTTGTTTATGATGGTTTGACATGGTGAAAGATGAATAATTGGTTCCATAATCGACTCTGGAAGTTCCTGCATTTTTTTAATGCTTTTGTTTCTTTCTTTTAGTCTTCCCTAATATGTTGTTTTTCAGAGTGTTGAAGAAGCTGAATGTCGGAAAGCATATGATAATGCCATGGAGGTTTATAAGTGTGCTTTTGACCGTTCAAAGCTGCCGGAGGAAGTAAGTGGCACTTTCATTCTGCTTATTTGGTGATTTCTATCATTTCCTTATTTCAATGTTGGCAGGTTGCTCTGAGGGAAGCACACGAAGAAGGAGTTCGAAAATCGATGGATGCATTTAATTATAATGCCATAGGGATTGGGGAGGCAAGGAAAAGATATGAAGGGCTACTTCAGAAAGAGTTGAAAAAGGCGTTTGAGGTGATGGATATGCAGAAAACTAGCATGAAACATATAATTTGTCTTGTATTGGTCATTGATCTCATATGTTTCTAGACCATTCATGTGACTGGATTGTGGACCTTTTTTCCTCATTGGAAACCTTTTGTTAAATGTTTGGATGTCAAGATGCATTGTACATAACTGGTTATTACTGATGCAGGACTATAAAAGGAACATATTTATGGAGGCAGACTTACGATGCTCAAATGCTATACAGAACATGGAAAGGAAGCTTAGAACCGCTTGTCATGCTTCAAATGCAAATGTGGATAGTATTGCAAAGGTAGTAGTCATATTAACTAGTTCACTGATCCATCATTGAGCTATTATGAGAACCTCTAGAATGAGGGATGATGTGGCATGCATCTTCCATATGCCCAATATTATTTATCTTAATGATTATCCATGGCAATAATATAATTCCAGAATTTTGTGACATTCGTTTTTGGCGTTAAATTGTGATTCTACTTGTGCAGCTTCTTGATGGTCTTCTATCTGATTATGAAACATCATGTCATGGGCCAGGGAAGTGGCAAAAATTAGCCATTTTTCTGCAGCAAAGGTCTGTTTCTACTTACCTCTTCCCTACTATTCACCTTTTGTCATTTTTGAGGCTTTGCATATCGATTTAATGCAAAAAAAATAATAAAAAAATTTTCTGCTGTGGCAATCCCCAGTTTGGAAGGCCCAATTTGTGACCTTGCCAAGAGGCTTAATGATCAAATTGGATCTGAGAAGACTTCCCTCATGTTAAAATGCCGCTCTATTGAGGATAAGACGGCGTTACTTAACAAGCAACTGGAAGCTAGTGAGAAATACAAGTCTGAATATATGCAACGCTATAATGAAGCTATCAATGAGAAGAAGAAACTTGCTGATGACTATATGAAGCGCATATCTGATCTGCAGAGTAGTCGTAGTTCTTTGGATGAGAGGTGTTCGAGCTTAATGAAAGCATTGGAATCTGTCAAGCAAGAGACATCAGACTGGAAAAGAAAGTATGACCAGGTCTTATCAAAACAGAAAGCTGATGAAGACCAGACCAGTTCAGAAATTGCAATTCTCAAATCTAGAAGCAGTGCTGCTGAAGCAAGGCTTGCTGCTGCTCATGAACAAACCAGGTCAGCTCAAGAAGAAGCGGCAGAGTGGAAAAGAAAATATGATATTACTGTAAGGGAAACAAAAGCTGCTTTAGAGAAGGCGGCAATTGTACAAGAGCGAACAGGCAAAGAGACGCAGTTGAGAGAAGATGCTTTGCGAGAAGAATTTTCTGGTCATTTAGCTGAGAAGGTACTCTTGTCCTCTCTCTCTCTCTCTTCTTTCATTATGTAGTCATGCAACAAAGCTCACTTGTTTTTTTTAAAAGATATTTTCTACACATTCATATGAGTTGATAGGATGTCATGATATATGTTGAATGTTCAATGGATATGCAGGAAAGGGAAATAAAGGAGAAAAATGGGAAAATTGAGCATGCTGAGCAGTGTTTGACGACCTTAAACTTGGAATTAAAGGTGTGTTTCTTGGATCATTTCACCTTCCCCAAAACATGAAAATATTGAGCAAAACCTTAGATAGTGTGTTTGACCTTTGCAGGCTGCTGAATCTAAATTGAAGAGTTATGATTCTGAAATATCATATTTAAAGCTTGAGATCAAGGAGTTGGGTGAAAAATTTGAGTCTGCAAATGCCAAGGCTCAATCTTATGAGAGAGAAGCAAGGATGTTAGAGCAAGAGAAGATACATCTAGAGCAGAAGTACCGGTCTGAGTTTGAGAGGTTTGCAGAAGTCCAAGATAGGTGTAATCGTGCTGAAAATGAATGTAAGAGAGCTACTGAATTGGCTGATAAAGCACGCACTGATGCAGCATCTGCTCAAAAAGAAAAGAGTGAGCTTCAGAATTTGGCAATGGAAAGGTTAGCCCAAATTGAGAGGCTACAGAGGCGTATCGAACATTTGGAAAGAGAGAAAAATGATTTGGCATATGAAGTAGATGGACTACGTGCACGGGAGATGGAAACTGATTCAAGAGCTACACTTTTAGAAGCAAGAGTTTCAGAAAGGGAGAAAGAAATAGAGACGTTGCTGAAATCAAATAATGAGGAGAGGGCCAGTAATGTTAAAGCCCTTCAGGATCTTTTAGATGATGAGCGAAAAGCCCACAGTGTTGCTAACAAACGTGCACAGGATCTCTCTCTTCTGCTGGAAGTAGCAAGGGCAAAACTTGATGCACTTCAACAAGAGATGACTTCAGTTCGTCTGAATGAGTCAGCACTGGACGGTAAGCTCAAGGCAGCTTCCCACGGCAAACGTTTAAGAACTGATGACATTGAGATGGGTGTAGGATCTGTTCAAGACATGGGTACAAATGACAGAACTTTAAGACAGAGTAAGAAATCCAAGAGCACTAGCAGCCCCCTGAGGTACACGCATGCAGAAGATGGTGGTTCAGTTTTCAAGGGTGGTGAGGATAGTCAGAGTCCACAAACTGACCAGGAAGATTATACAAAGTTCACAGTGCAGAAACTTAAGCAGGAGCTGACGAAACATAATTTTGGTGGTGAGCTCCTTCAGTTAAAAACTCCAAGCAAGAAAGACATTCTCGCTTTATATGAGAAATGTGTTCTCCAGAAGTCATGAGATTCTTCCAATTGGCTTGTATATGAGGGGGCTTGTAATCAACTGGAAGGTTAGTTAATAGCTGAGTGTGAAAATAGAAGTAGTTTAAGTTCTCAATAGGTTGGTTCCCTGGGGGTGGGGAACCTGTTAATTTATATATCAATCTTGTTCATGTAACCATTTAGGTTTGTTCATATGGCATTGAGGGTCAGACGTATTTCTATTACCCTTTTAGTTTTTTTGGATTTAGATTTATGAAATTTTGCTCGGTTTTAGAGCTATGTGATTGTGTGGCGTGTCATGTGTGGTCCATTTGCTGGACATCTTGAATTCAAGTGTGTAACTCTAATTATTCTGTTGACGCTAGGAAAAAGGAAAGGACTATTTTCAGGACTTCCTCTGAAGTACGATAGTTACAGTTTTTATTTTATATCGACTGTGATTTTTATTTTTCCTCAACTTCAGGCAAGGATGGGATTTTTCTTCATGCCTAAGGTTATGCCATCGTAACTAGTTCATAATGGAAACTTTTTCTTGAGTACTCTCAGTCTCAGACGATGAAGGTACCCGATAACCATTTTTTGATGGACTTGCTAACGCTGGTATTTCCTTTGACCTGCCTAGGAATTATCATTCTATTTTGTTTCCCTTGTAGTCTGTTCTTAGGATGGTCTATTGTTTTCTCACATGTTGTTTTGTGTAAAATTTTTACTGAAATAGTTAAAAAAATAAAAAATAAAAAATAAATTAAATGGCTCAAAATATAAATAATATAACTCATCCAATTGAAGAAAAAAAAGTCTGTTAAAAAAACACAAGAAAAAAGAGGGAAATGCGTTCATTCGGACAAGAGAAATGACAAATTTCACTCGATATTTTGCAATTAGCGACGAATAATAACGTCCCAAGAACAAGAACATCGCAGGAAATCCCCCTCTTAACATTTTTCATGTTCAAGGAAAAGAGACGACGCACAAACATTTGATGACTACCTAACTGCGCAAAATTTAGCGAAAAAAATAGCGTCGCGAATATAGTACCTCCTTTAGGAAAATAGCGATATATACTTTCTCTTGCTTATGCTAAAGTCAGCCTGTCAGTAAGTCGATATTTTAGCGATGACTTATGTGTTTTTCATAGGTTTTGTAGTGACGGAACTTTTGTCGCTATAGAACCAAATTTCAGAATTTTTATATCTGTCAATGAGAATTTGATTTTGGCATTGTTTTGTTATTTAATTTATGAAATAATATGCAACTATGAAAGACATTAAATAACTTTGTGAAGTTGACATTACAAATTCAAAACAATATTATTTATATGTTTACCAAAAAAAAAAAAAATTTAAATATCCAAAATAATCTGTCAATTAACTGTGGAATTTTATTAAAATTAATAATATTATTTTCTCTCATTACCTCAAAGTTCTTATTTGGAATTTAGTCTAAAATGAAAGAGACGGATATGCTGCCACGACACTGCATTTTCACCCACCAATTAATCGAATTCGACTTTTCTGTTTTATCCTCATTGGCTGCATGCAAATTTCACATATCGAATCTGAAGAGATTTCTGCATATATATTCTTCAAGTTCTGTAATTTGTGCGTTTGACTAAAGCCTACAACATTAATTCTAGCTAGAAGAAGCAAGCAACTTGTCAACAATGATTCTCTAATTCTCTGCTTCTCTTCCAGGTAATTATATATATATATATATATAGTGTCATTAATTTTCCTATCATCTTTTGAATTTGGTGTTGGTCACATTAATTAATTTTCAGCTTGCTTTCTGTAGCTTTTGCTTGTAAGCATTTTCTTATTCATACAATTCTTTAAGAAATCTGAAAGATAACAACCTAGGCCAAGTTTTTTGCACTCAAAAAAAAAAAAAAATGAAAACTTTTGTTTTTGTTTATTTGTTGGACGAAAGGTTTATGGGTCGTTAATTACATCATGAAAAAATTATTATTTTTTGTTGAGTGTATTATTTTTGACATAAGTCAAAAAAATTTTAAAGGATAAATTTTTACACGTTTTTTTGTATTAAGTATGTTACACTCTAGGTACTATTGAATTATAACACAAAATCAAGGTGTAATATACTAAAAATCAAAAATAATTTCTCTTTTTGTAAATGGCTGAAATATAAATTTAAATTTAAAATATTTACAATTTTATAAGTAAAAATGTTAATTAAATCACTATTAATTAATTAGTAATGTGAAATTTAATTGAATCACTATTAATTACTTAGTAATGTGAAATTTTTATCAGAAAATATAAATTTTCCTAATTCATTAGAAAGAATTCTTAAGTAAACTAAGTGTAACAGTACACAAGGTTATAGTCTAATTTAATAAAATTATGCTATGTGATCATGTATACAATCTAAATGACAATTGTTAATCACTATATATATGAATTCTAGTAAAATAATAGAAATTTATTTGCTTAGTCTATTGATGGTATTTTAATTCTCAATTGCTTGTATGGGGATCATGAGGAAAACAATACAAGCAAATCTTCCAAGTGTTTTGTGTACATATGTATATGAGAGATTCTTATCTACACCAGATGTATTATACCCTATAGCTAGTTAGATATATAACATAAAAATAAAGCATTTTACACTTCTAATAAAAATAAAATACGTGTCGTTATACTACACATCTAATGAAAGCAAAAATATTCCTATGCATATGATGAAATAGACATAAAAAATTCTACATAAGTATCAATATAAAACAAAGAAATTGCCTTATGCCAATGTAAAAAAAGGTTGCAAAACAAAAGTATAATTAATCACTCCCTCCATTAAAGAAATTTTAGGTATCATATATATTTATTGATAATTAAAGCAAAACCCTACGGAACTACCTATCCTATAAAAAAAAAAAGTCATCTTTATACACTTTCTACTAGTATAGTATAAAATGCAACTCACCATATGATAATAATATCATATCAGCACCTCCATTGTTTTGGCAGCTTAAAACAACTACCATTAAAATCTCATGGCCAAATTCCAAAGAACCAGAACCTTTATCTTTTGACAAATTAAGAAGCCGTACATACCTTGAACACCTTATTTAATTCGTCACCAAACCATGAATCTCAGTAGAATAAATTATATGCTTGATTGCTACACAACAACAACATCAACAACCAAAGCAGTCTTTGTCATTCATGTATTCGATCTACCACTCATGCATCTCTATTTTCTTTGAAGCTTTCCTTTGCTTGTTTCTGCAGCTAATCGAAAAAAGGAAGACCCATCACCTTGAACGACCAAATTTGGGATGAACTGAGGTGGGCTTTCTCTGTTATGGCTTCCATGATGATGATCATAAGATATGTAAGCTGGATTATAGTATTCACCAAAAGTTGGATTCTTAGCTATAAGGTTATCGTCTTGTCCAATTCGATTTGTCAAGTTTTGGTCAAGTGAATCCTTAATGCTGGTACCACATTGTCTGGGTTGAGTTTGATAGAATACCTTTGAAACAACTAACTCTCCATCTTTCTCTTCTTCAGTGTTGCCAAGATGGTATTGATGCATAACCCAATTTGTCTTTTCAGGCTTCCTTTGCCTGCCATAGTTAGTGTAAAGCACCAAAATTTTTTTGAATCCTTTCACTGTTCCACCAGATAAAACTGGCCTAGTTTTTCCTGTTTTATGCCATCTTGTCTCACTCCCATCTTCATCAGTGTGCACTTTTCTTCTTTTTCTAGTTCCAGTTGTATATGCCTTTGAAGGCCTATGAAAGAAGTGACGGATTTGGCCATCATTGCTTACTCCTGCATGAAAAGAACAATGCATTTAGAGTTGCAAGATTCTTTTCCTTAAAGCATAGTTAAGAATTAACATATTAAGTACTAGAATATCAAAGACTTTATGCCATTAGTTTGGCAATTTATAATTAGAAAAATACTTATCTACTCTTAATAATTAAGATAAGTATCAACAAAATGTAAAACATTTAAAACATCTAAGTTTTATCCTTATAATTATTTTTAAATTTGAATGAAAAATTATTCTTATTTAAATTTCATAGAATTTTTCATTATTTATTTATCTAAATTGAGCGCCAGCGCACCCTTGACTTAGTGGCTAAAAGCTTTCACTGGCAGTGTAGAGGGTCTCGAGTTCGAGTCCTGGTCCCTCTCCTTTTTCCATAAAAAAAATATCTAAATTGAGCTAAAAATAAATTATGGTGCAGTTTAGAATTTAAAATTCCACTAGCAAAATTTTAACACGATCACTATCCATGCAATAAATCTTTTAGTTCTTGGCATTGAGGCTTGCCATTCTAAAACCCTCACTTCCACATTGCACTCCTGCAAAAGAAAATATTCCAAATAGAAGAAATAACAAAGAAATGTGTAAATGTAATGCTATGCCTACTCTAAAGAAGCTTTACGGTGCACCATATAGAGAGCAATTGTAATGAACAAGTGATATGTTTTGTTAAGATATGTAGGGATGATTTACTTTCACTTTAAGTGAACTGACTCAAGAATCTCTGAACATACGTAAAGTTGATTGTGCCTTATGGGTTTTCGTGTTCCACATGACAATACGTGTACCAAATTAGACAACATGTCCAGTCGCCATATTCATGCAGCCATCGAACTACAAATAATGAAGAACCCCAACTCAAAATATCCACTTTGCTGATGCAATTGCGACTGACTTCGGCAATAATTTGGTGACTTGACAAATAAAGCACCCTCATCAGATTTGAGGTGCAATTAGAATGTTGAATATGCCATATCACGACACTAACTTTGAAAATGCTGCCGCAAATTCTTTTGAGTAGTTGTGTTATATGCTGAATTTAAGGTGCTTGAGTATAACTTAAGATTCACATGTGCGTCATCTATCTTAGTAAGCAAGACATATCTAGTTACAAATGATACCCGTCACCTGTGAGAGACGGGTTCACATTGGCATTAACATAATTTAAACGAGTCCCATGTGCGGCTTTTATGTTTCTACTGTACTGAATTGAAGCTAATCTTAAAGGATCTACTCAATTAACAAGATAATCACTTCCTCTAATCCATTTTCAAGGCACTGAATCTTCTAAAACCTAGCTACATATGCTTGCAAGAATTGAATAAAAAGTAACTAAATAAACTCTCTATATATAAAAATATATATGTACCTGGCAGTTTCTCTGGATGAGTATAGCAAATCCCATTCTCTCCCTCTAGTGTTGGGATAAATTCATCAATTAAAGGGTGAAGCTTTCTGATATCAGATAGCACTTTTGCCTCTAAATGTTCGAGAATTTCTTGGTCAGTTGGATCAAACTTTACTCCAGCAGGTAAGCCTGGCAAATCTTGAATACCACCTCCCTATAGTTGTCCCATAAACCACCCAAAAAAAAAAAAAAAATTAAAAAATTAAAAATTCAATCATAACACCAGCAATTCAACCAACAAACAACAAGTCAAAAAAAAAAGACAATTAATCTTTACCTGATCTTGCAATTCAATGCTATGGCCACAGGAAGGGCAGGTTATAACTCGAATTTCATTAGGTTTCGAGTCGACAGAAGCTGTATTGTCTTTTGGGTATGCGTCTGTTGTAACTAATTGAATAGCTCTATCTTCAACTGAATTATTATTGCACCATGTCATTTCTCTTAGCTTTAATCTTTGCCCATTACACAGTTTTCTTTTTCCCGTTTCCTTCTTCTCTTTGGTCCCCAGCAGCAAGAATCAAAGATCAATTGATGGGTGGGTACTACAATATCAGAATCAAAACAAGAAAATGAGGCTAAAACATACAGACACAGCCAAAAAGAAATGCAAGAAAAAGAGAAAAGCTTGTATATTTCTTTTTTTATATATAGAACACGTTTTGTGTGCTATATGCATGAAACCCAAATACCCACTTCTGGTATCTGGAAGTTTTAGGCAAAAAGTAATAGAATTTATTGCTTCTACACCTTAATTTTCTTTTCTTGCTTTTCTATATTTGATTGATTAGTAGGGTTTAGCTGAATTTTTCAGATTTTTTGAGAAATAGAGAGCAAGAGAAAGAGAATTTGAAGAACATAAAAAAGGTATATATATAAAAAGGAAGTGACAGAAGCAGAATTATAATAATAATAATTTATATTTGTATATTCTAGAAAAAAAAAAAGGTTACTTGAACGCCAAGTTTATTTGGTTATGATGTTGTACATACGATTTCATCACAAAGTTAATGCATTCTTCTTCTTATTTGTCATCTTTGATTATATTGCTTTTTGAATACTTTCTAATAAAAACACAATATTTATCAGCTATATATAAATTATAATAATAAATAATATTTTTTCTAAAAAATATTAATCTTTTGTTAAATGGAGAAACTCGAATATACGCTCTACACATCCATAAAAAAATTTATGATGTAATTTTCTTTTTTGAAAAGTTAGAATTAGAATAAAAATTGCTAAATAAATGGAAGGAATTAATGTAGAGGACGTTTTACCTCCTCAGAAAGAGAGATGAGAGGTTTAGCTGCAGTGTCAAAATAGAGTATGCATAAAGGTATACAATGTATAAAACATAAAATGAAAATAACAATATGGTTGTATATATCATATATATATATAAGTATGTTATTGTTACACCAAACTAGCTAGTTTTGCTATTGCTACTAAAACTATTCTAATTCATTTCTTCACGTAGACTTCTCATATCAAGCAAAGGTCTCCCTCTTATGTACTGATTTTGAAAACAAATTAGCATATGGTTCAAATTTATGAATAAAAATATTTTTTTTGGCATATTTAATTAAAGAAAATGGGTAATTCCCATTATTAACTATAAATATTTTGATGGGTAGTGCCACCATTAATTCCTCCAGACCTCACAAAAAAAATTAATTCTGAGGTGAAATTATAATGATTTCTACCAAATTATATATGATCTTAGCACAAAATAACAAGAAATTTTATGCTAATGTTGTACAATTATCTATCCATATTGTTTAAAAATTTAGCATGAAAATTATATTTTTACAAGTATAACTGCAAATTAATATAGGATTTGTTTTCAAATAATATATATATATATGGACTAAGAAAAATTTATACATATGAAACTTAATTATTGACCAAAAAAAACTTAATTTTATAAAATATCATAGCAATATACAAGAAAGGGTCCTTTCTTAAAAAAAATAAAACATTATATTATTTTTCTTAAGGACGGTGGTACTTGTCTCGCGCAGAAACAGAAAAAATCGTCGCTCGAAACGAAAATTATCATTTTGACCCCTCATTTTACACGAGAATAGTATAATTTTGAGTAGTCAAAATGATAATTTTTTATTTGGGGACGGATTTTTTCTGTCTCTAAGGGAGACAAATATCTTTTCCCTTTTCTTAATTAGTTCTTTTCCCTCGCTTTGGGTACAAGCTTATTGTTTTTTGCTTTGGTCACAAGATTTACATAAAACGGTCAGCAGCTAATTAATAGACCGGGAGATGCAAATCACCTGCAAGCCAAACTAAACTGCGAAGAATGTGATTGGTGACAGTCTGGCAGGTGCAATAAAGCTCATAGATTACTACTGTACCCTAACAATGCCCCACACGTAATTCTGTTGCATTATTATGCCCTGGATATATTTGTCCATTTCTTGGCTTCAGCTTCTTACAGAAGCAATAGAACAGAAAGCTTCTGTGTTAAGCTTTCTAGCATCACCTTTAGCGTATGGATTAGGGTTTTGAAAACTTTTTGTCAATATT
>CATIWO010437875.1:0-19078 GCA_949673435.1 Macaranga tanarius
AAAGTTGAAGATATAATTGGGGATAGTATTATAGTGTAACCATTTAAAATAGTTTTTAAGCTGTGTATCTCATAATTGTAATATTATTGTTAAGAGATCAATCATTAGCATTATTTCTTTAATTATGTGTATTAATGGATATGTTTGTGGTGAGAGTGTGACATTTATCCTCAACTATACTCAAATTTTTTATTTAATCCTATCATTTAAATCGTATCAATTTGTCATATGAATTTTTCAATTTGTTTCAATTCTATCTAATTTTCCACTAATGATCTAAATATAATTTTAAAAATCATGCACGATAACATCCATATACAATTTAATTACCAGCTTAGACATTTTTTTTTAAATTTTCACAAAAAGACTAAGTTTATTTAAAAGCTAAAATAATTTTAAAAATTACTGAGTTTCAATATAAATAAAATTTCAAAAAATATAATATAATTTATTTATAAAATTAAATTTAATGTGTTTATTTTTAACTTTAAAATTTTAAATTTGTGAAATTAGTTATAATTAAAAATAAAATTCTAATAAATTAGATTAAACATGCAAATTGTTTCAATGTCATTATATCTATATTTGTCATGAGAATAAAAAGGTCTAATTTTTATCATTTTTATTTTCTAAAATACTTTTATTCCTTTATTGTATTGGTACTTCATGGTGTAATATTTGTTTAAATTGATATTTTTATCAAATAAAATATTAAATTAAATTCTAATTTAATATCAAATAAGATATTGTATGATAAAATAAAAAATTTATATAAAATAAATTTTATAAAATTTATTTACAAATAAATTCTATTTAAAATTTATTTGCAAATGAATTTTACTTAAAATTCTTTTGGAAGTGCAATAAGATTTATTCAATTTCACCAACAAATTTTTTGTACTTCTAAAAGATTTAAATAGAATTCATTTGCAATTGATTTTATATGTATGATTTAAATTGATATTTTATAAAATTTATTTGAAATAAATTTTTTATTATGTCATATAAAATTATATTTGAAACAAAATTAGAATATAAATTAATATTTTATTTGATAAAAATATCAATCTAACCAAATATTACACCATGCACTAATTGTAGTAATATATTAAAGGAATAAAAGCATTTTAGAAAATAAAGATGATAAAAATTAGAAATTTTTATTCTTAAAACAAATATAGATATAATGATATTGAAATAATTTTTATATTTAAGTAATTTTATTATAATTTTATTTAATTATAACTAATTTCACAAATTTAAGAATTTAAATATTGAAAGTAAGCACATTAAATTTAATTTTGTAAATAATTTTATTTATATTTAATACACTCATTAAGTAATTTTAAAAATTATTTTAGTTTTTAAACAAACTCATCAATTGGATTTTCTATGATTTAGTCTCTTTTTTTTTGTGAAAATGAAAAAAAAAAGGTTTAAGTGGATAATTGAATTTTAAAAGGATTTTATCGTAATTTTTAAAATTACATTTACATTTTTAGCAGAAAATTAGATAGAATTGAAATAAATCAAAAAATTCATATGATAAATTGATATGATTTAAATGATAGAATTAAATAAAAAATTGGATAATAGTTGAGGATAAATGTAACATCCGCCCTTTAGTACACGTGTGTATGACATACGTATTGCATTTTATGCATAAGAGTTAGTAGACTTTAGTATAGTGTATTATACATAGCATAATAGTGGACCTTATTTAAGTTGGATATGTATATACATTGTAGAGAGGGACTTAATTGTAACGAAACTTTGGACTAATTTATCACAATAGAAAGTTGAGGATTATTTTGTAATAATCCTAGTTCAATAAGGGTGTGTAGAGATTTGAGGTGATAATTGTTAGTATTTAATTAAGAGTATTGTTATTATTTTATTGTAGAGATATTGTTGATAATTATCTATAGTATTATTATTTTATTCTTTATTATAATTATAGTATTTAATTAATGGACACCTTAGGGGCATTTGTTTATTTGTGATTGGTTGTATATTTGTGTGTATATATGTGTGTTGGTTTGGGTAGAGAGTGTAGAGAAATTGTAGAGAAGAAGAAGAAGAAAAGTGAATTGAGAGGCTTTGGGAGATTTTGATCTTGTTCTTCTCAGCTAACAATTATTTTGGGGAGCTTTAGAAGATCTAGAAGTAGTTTGAACATCAATTTGGTAAGCTTTGCATTTATTCTTGATTATTTGAGTTAGGTTTCTTTGTTGTGAATTTCGGATTCTGTTTTCATTATGCATCAGTCTTAGTGTTTTTGCCATTTCTGAAGTTGTAGAGCTCTGATTTGAGCAAGGTTAAATGTTCTAAAAACTTCAGAGAGTCTCCTACAACTCTTGTGTTTTGAGACAGAGCTGATTTTACTGTTAAGGTTGACTGGCAGGGCTTGACATTTTCTTGCTCCTACTGTCACCTCTGTTTTACCCAAATTTACTCAAACATTCATAATTAATTTCATACATGTTTGATTTGAGAAATTCCATTGGAATTGTTAGTAGACTCATATTACTATCTTTAGTATTATTTTTATAATTTTTAGACTTGTATATAAATTATTTGGGTACTTTGAACCTAGAGTATGGAGTTGCACTTAGTTGCATTTGAGTGCAAGTGTCATGTTTGTTTTGTGAATTGATATGTGAATATGTGTAGGAGATACAAGAGGCAAGAAAAATGCAACCAATTAAAGAAACTCTTCTTATTTAAAGAGGAAAGAACTTGAGGTAAGTAGTTATTGTTATATAATAAATGAGATGCAATGATATTATCAATTAAATATTATTCTTTTTTTTGCAATTGATAAATTAAGCATTGTATGTGAACAATAGTACTTGTGAGATATACCAAATAAATATATAGTGGATTTAGTTTGGAACATATACTAGCATTGATAAGAAATACATGTGGATGAATTATGAATATTGAGTTATGATAATACTATGGTATGTTATAATGTGATTAATATTTGCATACTAGAGTGAGGTATATGTTGATGAAATTATTGTAAGGTATATGATTGAATGTAGTAAACATGAAATGTGATGGTATTGAATTTGTGGTTGTAAGTGTGTATGTATTGTGAACTTGAGTTGGCCCATTGGGTATAAATGATGTTATATTTATGAGTAAATATGGATGTGATATGTGATGAACATGTCAATTGGCTAAGTAGCCGTCAATAGTGTGAAATGTGATTAAGTCGATTGGCTAAGTGACCGTCGACATATGTGAATTATTGAGTATGTGGAAGCTAAGTGACCGTCGACATATGTGACTTGTTGATTATATCGATTGGCTAAGTGACGGTCGACATATGTGAATTATTGAGTATGTCGATTGGCTAAGTGACCATCGACATACATGAATTGTTGATTATGTCGATTGGCTAAGTATCCATCGGCAAGAGAAATAAGACTAATAATTATAAATTGATTCAAAAGTGTTGATTGTAAGTGATTACTAATATAATATAATATAATATATATATATATATATATATATATATATATATATTAGTTCTCTTATATATATGAAAGTTGTAATATTATGTTTGGTTTGTGCAAGCCATTTGATATAGCAAGAAATGGGAAAAAATGATTATGGAAATTGTAGATGTGATTGAATATAGTGTGGAATGAAGTATAGTTGTTAAACTATGAATGGTATAGATGTTTGTGAAAAATATATGTGTGACGATGGTTCCAGCCGGATACCGAATATGAGTTAAGATTTATTTTGCATTGATGCTTGCATATCATTATGTTGAGTTTTAGGTTGTATGTATATTGAATATGAGACTGGATATAAGATGAACATAAGCTAATTTGGTATACATTGGGTATATTTTTGGTATATTCTTTATATATGTTTTGTTATTTGTTGAGTAGAAGAAAGGGTTGAGGTTCTGTGATGTTTGATGAAAGTGTATGTGTGTTATACACTGTATAAGGAGTTTGTTTGGTATAGATTGGTATATTTTTGGACATGTTTCATATCAATATCAGGCCAAGCTACTGGCAATCGTAAGCTACTAGCGATCACCAGTCTGTTCTCACAGGCCAAGCTACTGGCGATCGCTAGTCTTTAGAACTATACTGTCGATGTTTTTGCTTGGTTTTAAATCTGAATTGATTTGAATCTTTAGTTTGGGCCAAGATATCTATATTTACATGTATGGTACATTGTTAAATGATATTATGCTTGAGTTTGCACACTTGGTGTGTAAGCTAATTTGGTGTTTTTACTTAAATAGTTCTTGAGAAGTTGACATATGGATTTATTTTCGTAACTACTTATTAAGTATCAAACTCATTTTCTTGCATTTATATGTTTCAGGATATAGTTAAATAAAGCTCGGAGTTGCATTTATTAGTGATCTCAGGTGGGCCAGAGGCGAGCTTGGTGCAGTTATACCTCATCCTTATTTGCATAAGACATATTGCATGTTTGTAATGATATTATGAATAGAATTTAAACATGAGTAATTATATATAAGTTGATGTATATGTATTTCATATATTACTAAAAAGAAAGAAAAAAATTCTTATGCTATATGTATGGTATGTGATTTTGAGGGTATTATATTAAGTGGTATTAGAGCAGGAATTAGATTCCCTTGGGACATGAGAATGTGATATATTCATGGCATATCATGCATAAATCATGAGTTGTACATAGTTGATGTATGTTAAATTATATTAGGATGGATGGATACCAAGCACTTCACTCTAGCCCTGAAGAGTCATCTGAGTCGGTTCATAGGCAAGTGCCTATGTATGCATTAGGTAAACAATCATAATCCCAATCACAACCACTTCCTCCATAAGCTCCTTATCCTTTATTCATGCAAGAGTTTGTGCAAGTTATATGAGAGATGGCACAAAAACCGAATGAGAGTGATCTTGATGAGAATTTTGAGAATATTAGGAAACAAGGTTCCAAAGCTTTTGTAGGAACCACTGACCCAATGGTAGCTAAAGAATGGTTGAGGGGTACAGAAAGAGTATTGAATTGATTTGATTGCACTCCTAAAAAGAGGGTAAGTTATGCAGCGTCATTATTCGAACAAGATGCCTTGGACTGGTGGGATACAGTGCTGGGAAGCAGGAATGTGCCAATGACGATCACTTGGACAACTTTCTTGCAAGCCTTCATAGATAAATACATGCCGGTTGTATACAAAGATAAGAAAAAGCTCAAATTCCTCAATTTGAAGCAAAAAGAATTATTTGTAGTCGATTATGAAGTCCAATTCATAAGGCTATCGAAATACGCATCTGAAGAGGTAGCCACTGATGAATTGAAAAGAAACAAATTTGAAAGAGGACTAAATCTTAAAATCAAAGAAAGAATAGCAGTAAAGCCACCAACTTATAGAGATCTTTTGGAGGCAGCACTACGGGCTGAGGAAATGATACTAAAAAGGAGTATTTTGGATACTAATAAGAAGAGAATTATAAGTGCCTTTACTACACTAATTGGGGGAAGAGATGATTTATCTTTTCAAATCACTAGAACTCACTAAAGCCAATTCAAGAAAAATAGGACGAGCCGGTGTGATCGATCAGTGAAAGAATCATACAATATGGGTTTTGGAGAAATAAATAATCGAAAAGATATTAGCAAAAGTAAATCTAAGGATGATATAACAACTTAAATGTGTAACGGTTGTGGTAAATTTAATTTAGGAGAATGTTGGAGAACGAAACCGAGAGTGTATTTTTATTGTAGACAACCTAGACATTTTATCGTAGAATGTCCAAGAAAGAAAAATGATGAAGAATCTCAAATGATGAGCCAAAGTAGCGCCGGAGAAATATACCATAAAACCACCATGGAAAAGGTCGAAGAAAGAGAAGAAATGGAAATAATACGACAATATAAATTAGGCCTTAAGGTCAAATTTGGAGTCAAGTAAGAATGTGTGCCCACATAAGATAAAAAAACTCCTGCAATAACCAAAGGAGACACGGGTACACATATTATGCTTATTTAAAATGTATCGGTATAGAAAGATCAGTTTATAAGTTCATACATTTATTTACATGAGTATATATCACACTTGAATTATTAAAATATGGCATGGATATTTTTATGCTTGTAGAGATAATATGATTACCAATTTGATAGGATTCTGCTTTAAATAGAAAATAATATGAAATGATGACTATGTTAATTGGCTAAGTGTCCGTCAATAAGAACATTGATGCTATGTCGATTGGCTAAGTATCCGTCGACAATTCAAATAAGTAAAAATATTTTAAGAGTGATGTGATTGTGTGAGAATAGTTTCAACCAGGTACTTATTATTGAGATTGGGATGTGAGTGTATGAAATTTTGATTTTATGTGAATTGAATGTGTAAACATAGTCGTGAAAAAATGGAATTGATATACATAGGTTATATCTTATTTATAAGCTAAATTTTGTATATCCTGTGTAAATTTTCAGTATACTTTCTGTATATGATTAGTTTATGGATTTAATTGAGTAAGTAAAAGTGATTAAATGAAGTTATAGATATATTTCTTTAATTAGAAAATTCTAAATATATTTTTGAGAGAATTATTGAAAGCTATTTCAGTATCGGAAGTAGACTTAAAATTTAGCAAGATGGATTATTTGATTGAATAATTATTATAGGAAGCATTAATTTCAGCTTATTAAAGTAAAAGATGATAGTGTGTGGTTATGTAGTAGTTATGAATAATTGAAAGCCACTATAAGGGTATTCAAAACTGAATTACAAAAGGAGTGATAACAACTTTGAAAAGTACTTTATTTATTTATTAAGTTGACATGGACATGTTGAACAACTTACAAAAGACATGGTTATATATTATATCAGATAAATAAGTTAGGGGGTGAAAGAAGATATTATCTTTTATGTATAATTATTAAGGAACAAACTGAGGTTGACAATAAGGATTTGGGAAGCAAGAAAAAATAATTACTATTACTCTTTTATTTGTATTATTAATTTGGGGATGAAATTAATGGGTTATGTTAAGGTTTTAAGACCAGATTCAGAATATATGTGTGACCACTATATTGGATAGCTAAGAAATTATGATCTCATAAAGCAAATATTCCAACGTATGATTCCAAATTAGCTAATATGATTTAATCATTGAAGTGTATACTTATCAGAAGGTGTTAAATTGGGATAACAGTGAAGTCTGAAGTCTTCCAATTACTGACGGACAATGAAAAGAATCATAAAAGAGGTTGTTAGGTGAAAGCAAAGTGTCAAGCTCTATTGAGAAATTGTGCCGGTCACCGGTATCAGAGAAGAGATGGCGAGAAATAATGTTTAATATTGTGTTTATGTTATTGTGTACATTTGGGAATATGATGCCTTTGGGTATATGAAGTTATAAAGTGTAGAAATCGAAAGATATCATGAGAGCTTAGGCAATAAGGATAAAAAGGAACTGAGTTCAAGAAGTAGTATTTATTTGGTAAGTAGTTAATTTCGGGGATGAAATTTTCTTTAAGGAGGAGAAAAATGTAACACCTGCAATTTAGTACACGTGTGTATGACATACATATTGTATTTTATGCATAAGAGTTAGCAGACTTCAGTATAGTGTATCATACATAGAATAATAGTGGACCTTATTTAAGTTGGATATGTATATACATTGTAGAGAGGGACTTAATTGTAAAGAAAGTTTGGACTAATTTGTTACAATAGAAAGTTGAGGATTATTTTGTAATAATCCTAGTTCAATAAGGGTGTGCAGAGATTTGAGGTGATAATTGTTAGTATTTAATTAAGAGTATTATTATTATTTTATTGTAGAGATATTGTTGATAATTATCTATAGTATTATTATTTTATTATTTGTTATAATTATAGCTTTTAATCAATGGACACCTTAGGGGCATTTGTTTATTTATGATTGGTTGTATATTTGTGTGTGTATATGTATATTGGTTTGGGTAGAGAGTGTAGAGAAATTGTAGAGAAGAAGAAGAAGAAAAGTGAATTAAGAGGCTTTGGGAGATTTTGATCTTGTTCTTCTCATCTAACAATCATTTTAGGGAGCTTTAGAAGATCTAGAAGTAGTTTAAATATCAATTTGGTAAGCCTTGCATTTATTCTTGATTATTTGAGTTAGGTTTTTTATGAATTTCGGATTCTGTTTTTATTATGCATAAGTCTTAGTATTTTTATCATATCTAGAGTTGTAGAGCTCTGATTTGAACAAGGTTGAATGCTCTAGAAACTTCAAAGAGTTCCCTACAACTCTTCTGTTTTAAGACAGAGCTGATTTTGCTATTAATATTGATTGGCAGGACTTGATATTTTCTTACTCCTGCTGTCACCTCTCTTTTACCCGATTTTATTCAAAAATCTATAATTAGTTCTATATATGTTTTATTTGGGAAATTCTGATTGAAATTATTAGTAGACTCATATTACTATTTTCAGTATTATTTTCATGATTTTTAGACTTGTGCGTAAATTATTTGGGTACTTTGAACCTAAAGCATAAAGTTGCACTTAATTGCATTTGAGTGCAAGTGTCATGTTTGCTTTGTGAATTGATATGTGAATATGTGTACGAGCTACAAGAGGCAAGGAAAAGGCAACCAATTAAAGAAACTCTTCTTATTTAAAATGGAAAGCACTTGAGGTAAGTAGTTATTGTTATATAATAAATAAGATGCATTGATATGTAGTATTGTCAATTAAATATTATTCTTGTTTTTGCAATTGATAAATTAAGCATTGTATGTGAACAATAATGCTTGTGAGATATACCAAATAAATATATGGTGGATTTAGTTTGGAACATGTACTAGCATTGATAAGAAATGCATGTAGATAAATTATGAATATTGAGTTGTGATAATACTATGGTATGTTATAACGTGATTAATATTTGCATACTAGAGTGAGGTATATGTTGATGAAATTATTATAAGGTATATGATTGAACATAGTAAATATGAAATGTGATGGTATTGAATTTGTGGTTGTAAGTGTGTATGCATTGTGAACTTGAGTTGGCCCATTGGGTATAAATGATATTATATTTATGAGTAAATATGGATGTGATGTGTGATGAACATGTCAATTGGCTAAGTAATCGTCGACATTTGTGAATTATTGAGTATGTTGATTGGCTAAGTGACCGTCGACATACATGAATTATTGATTATGTCGATTGACTAAGTGTCCATTGGCAAGAAAAATAAGACTAATAATTATAAATTGATTGAAAAGTGCTGATTGTAAGTGATTACTAATATAATGTGTGTGTGTGTGTGTGTGTGTATATATATATATATATATATTAGTTCTCTTATATATATGAAACTTGTAATATTATGTTTGGTTTGTGAAAGCGAGTTGATATGGCAAAAAATGGGAGGAAATGATTGGAAATTATGGATGTGATTGAATATAGTGTGGAATGAAGTATAGTTATTAAAGTATGAATGGTATAGATGTTTGTGAAAAATATGTGTGTGACGATGGTTCCGGTCGGATGCCGAATATAAGTTGAGATTTATTTTACATTCATGCTTGCATATCATTATGTTGAGTTTGGGGTTGTATGTATATTGAATATGAGACTGGACATATGAATGGATATAAGATGAGCACAAGCTAATTTGGTATACATTGGGTATATTTTTAGTATATTCTTTGTATATGTTTTATTATTTGTTGAGTAGGTGAGGTTATGTGATGTTTGATGAAAGTGTATGTGTGTTATACACTGTATAAGGAGTTTGTTTGGTATAAATTGGTGTATTTTTGGACATGTTTCATGTCAGTAGCAGGCTAAGCTACTGGTGATCGCTAGTCTCTGGAACCAGCCCGGCGATTTTTTGCTTGGTTTTGAATCTGAATTGATTTTAATCTTTGGTTTGGGCCAAGATATTTATGTTTACATGTATGGTACATTGTTAAATGATATTATGCTTGAGTTTGCACACTTGGTGTGTAAGCTAATTTGGTATTTTTACTTAATTAGTTCTTGAGAAGTTGACATATGAATTTGTTTTCGTAACTACTTACTGAGTATCAAACTCATTTCTTTGCATTTATATATTTCAGGGCATAGTTAGATAAAGCTCGGAGTTGCATTTGTTAGTGACTTCGGGTGGGCCAGAGGCGAGCTTGGTGCAATTATACCTCATCCTTATTTGCATAAGATATATTGCATGTTTGTAATGATATTATGAATAGAATTTAAACATAAGTAATTATATATAAGTTGATGTATATGTATTTCATATATTACTAAAAAAAAAGAAAAAAATTCTTATGCCACGTGTATGGTATGTAATTTTGGGGGTGTTACAATAAATGAGACTATTATCTGTTATTTTATTGGTGATTTTCTTAGTAAAAAATTGGGAAATTGTAATCAATAATCAAGCCACAAACTTTGGGCTTAATTTTAAGTCCATCACTAAAAAATAACAAAAGCCATCAAACTAGTGAAGTAATTTTTAAAATTTTTTTATGATGAGCATTTTATAAGCAAAAAATTGTAATAACTATCGAAAAAAGTATTTGAAAAAAAGTAACTAATGGCCATGAATTACATACATTTTTAGCCTTTTTATGCAATTTTAAATTTTTTTATCACATTGTTTAATATCTCATAAACTAATATCATTGGTTTTTAGTTTTTAGTGGTATGACATTAGTGTAATATAAAATTCAATAATAAAATTACTTTAAATGATTTATTATTAAAATCTAAAAAAAAAACCCAATATCTGTATTAAAAAATTAAAATGTAAGAAAATAAAAAGTTTAATGATAATTTTGTAACAAAAATATAAATTTTAACAACTATCAGTACAATAATGTGACATCTGATTTAGGAAATATTCTCATTTTGGTGCTATGTCGACAAATTTTTATTGGAATTTTAAAAAAAATTTAATCACTGAAGTAAAAATAGAAATTAAATAACCAAAAAAAAAACGGAGTAAAATTTTAAAATTAAATTATAACAAAATGCTTAATATTAAAGTGCATAGGTAGGGGTGGCAACGGGCCGGTTTCGGCCCCGAACCGAACCGAAACCGGCCCGGTCAAACTCAGAACTGGCCCGGTTAAATTCAGAATCGGAATCGGTCAAATTCAGAATCGGATTGAACCAGTCTTGAACCGAGGGTGGGACCGGTTCAGAGCCGGTTCCACCATTCTGGAACTGTGAACCGGCGGTTTCGGTTCGAAACCGGCCGGTTCAGGTTCTGAACCGGCCGGTTCTGGTTCATTTTATGAAAAAAAATAAATTGTGTCAAAAATTCAAAAAATGCAACTTACAACTCTTTATAAAATTCTACATAATTTTCTCTTACTCGTGGTATATTTTGTTTTCTAAAATAATACAACTTTTTTACATTGCGTAAAAACCAAACCAAAAAATTGGAATCATGAACCAAAACCGACCCAAAACCGGAGTTAAACCAATTCTGATTCGGTTCCACCTTAGGTCGAACCGTGAACCGGCGGTTCCAAACCGGAACCGGCCGGTTCATGAACTGTGGCCACCCCTATGCATAGGGACTTTTTATCACTATTAAAATAATTTATCCAATACTTTTCCATATTTCCGTATGAATTAATTTAAGATATATTTTTTTGTATGGTCAGACCGCATTAAAGAATCATATAGCTAAAAAGTTTTCTATTGCATCTCTTAGAAGTAGAAGAAGCATTATAATTAAGGGTAATGATAGAATGGGCATTTAAAATGAGTGAGAGAATCAAATTAAAACATGTAATAATATGTAATTTGATTTACATATTACGTACTCTCATTTTAAATATGTAATAATAAATTAAAGCATAGATACATATTTTAGCTTTTAAAAAATGTACAAAAAACTATTAAATATACAAGGGAGATTCTTACCTACATCCGATATATAACACCTAATGGTAGAATTTAAAACATATCATTTTATATTTAGTTAATAAAAATAAAATAAATGTTTTTGTATTTCAAATCTTACCATTAGGTGTACTACACCGAATATAGGTAAAAATCTTCTATTAATTATAGGATAATGATTTATATCTTTCAAATTGATGTTGTTTCTCAAACTGAAAATCCTAAATCAACCAACTAATCAATAAAAAAAACTCACACGAACAAAATTAAGAATAAATTTATATATTTGTAATTAGTCAAAAAGCCTGCCCATTTTCAAGAAAGAAAGAAAAAATTACATGCCCTTATAAATTTATTTAATGTCAGCTTAAGCAGTAATTGAGCATATAAATTTAGATTAAGTGTTCACTATTTTCAATTGACTTCTTATATTTGCTAGTTTATTATTCATGAGATTAAGAGTTTAAACGTGCTTTTCATTTTTTTTTTCACTCAATTGTCATTAAATTCTTCTATTGCAATCAACAATAACCACCAACTAGGCCTATAAATAATAATATTTTTACATTTAAAAAATAAAATAAAATCTTCATCCAACAGACTTGGGCTATTTTCCATCTTTTCCAGATTCTAACAACGCAGAGAATACATATTTTTATGTTATTTGTAACAATTAATTTATTTGTACTAATAAATATACTAATTTAGGTCCTTTATTATGTTTGAAATGAACCAATATGCTATGAGATTGGAGTTTTGTTATAATTGTTTACTTGCATCAAGATATGCTGCTGCTGTTGTGCCATTTTCATTAGTGCTTTGTTTATATTTAATTTGGATTTTTAGTGGAAAAATATGGCTGCCACTTCTTAGAAAAAATAGTTAGGAGTAATATTGTTATATGGCAAATTTTGTTCTAAGTGGTAAAATTGTGTCTTTACCTTTTATATATTTTATATAGATAAACTATATATTTATTAAATTTCAAAATAATAAAATTTTAAAACAACTCTAAATAAGGAGACACTTCTATATAGCATCTCTATATTTTATATAGATAAATTATGTATTTATTAAATTCAAAATAATAAAATTTTCTTTAAAAAATACATATTCTCTTTTGTCAGCTTTCTTTTTTCAATAAGGAGACACTTGTAATTACGGACTAGCCTAACCAATTTACCTCTACAACGACGAGCAATTTCTTTGAATCCCCCTTTCATATTAAATTTTTCTATTTAAGCGTGTACCAAGTTGAGAAATGGTCTTCTATGTATTTGCCATTCTTTTTCTTCTTTCTTGTAAATGTGCCAGTCAATATAGGTAATGTTAGTCTTGTTTTAAATAAGAAGACTGACCTACTAATCTAAATTTCCACCAACTAACATCCCTTTTTCAAATAATATAAGCCTATAAATAGACATCAAGACTATATGAACCAGTACCAAACACAACAAAATCATTAAAACCATCTCATATGATCATGGCATCAAGAGCTTCTCCCATCTTTTCATTCTTCACTCTCCTCCTTATTTCTTTTCTTTCTGGTGCAGCTTTAGCTAGCAAACACTCGAAAAATGAAAAATTATCAGCATTTGATTTCCTCAAGCATCTTCAAGGATGCCACAAGGATGACAAAGTTAAGGGCATTCATGATCTCAAAAAATACCTCGAAACTTTTGGTTACTTGAACTACAAAAATCAGTCTCTTTCTAATAGTGATGATTTTGATGATCTTTTAGAGTCTGCCCTCAAAACATACCAGCTCAATTACCATTTAAAGACCACCGGAGTCCTCGATTCTGAGACTGTGTCAAAGATGATGATGCCAAGATGTGGGGTGGCAGACATCATCAATGGCACTACTCGGATGTTATCAGGCAACAAAACCCACCATCATAGCTCAACCCCTTTCCATACAGTCTCTCATTTTTCTTTTTTTCCAGGAAGTCCCAAATGGCCACCTTCTAAGTACCATCTCACCTATGCATTTCTTCCACAGACCCCAAACCAAGCCATGGACCCAGTTGCAAGAGCTTTCCAAACGTGGGCTGCTAATACGCATTTCAGGTTTAGTAGAGTTCAAAATTATAGAGCTGCAGATCTTACAATATGGTTTCACAGAAGATATCATGGAGATGGAGCACCATTCGATGGCCCTGGTGGAACTCTTGCTCATGCTTTTGCACCACAAAATGGAAGGTTCCATTATGATGCTGATGAACGATGGGCAGTGGGTGCAACACAGGGTGCAATGGACTTGGAGACCGTTGCTTTGCATGAAATAGGACATCTTCTTGGACTTGGACATAGCTCAGTTGAGGGTGCTATTATGTATTCAACAATTTCTCCAGGAGTTACCAAGGGTTTACATAGCGATGATATTCAAGGCATTCGAGCTCTGTACAACGTTTGACAGGATCTTTCTCAACTATATTTTCCGTCAGTGAATTAATTAAGATTTTTTGCTACAGCTATGTGAACTTTTTGAATAAGATGTACACATACTTTGTACATCATTATAGATATTAGGTGTAATACACCGAGTGTAGGTAAGAATTTTTCAATATACAAATGTATTCACATGATTCATTAATTTATGATTGTTTTTTTGATTCGTATGAAGTAAAATCAGAACGCTCAATCAGTTTTAAAAAAAAAAGTTCGCCCAGCATCTTAGGCTCTAATAGGTTTTTTTTAATATTTTTTTTTTGAGTATGGTCATTTATATTATGACTTCTTTAGAAGAGAATAAGAGTATGATTTTTTATATTATGACTCTTTTAAGGGAGAATAAGGGAGAAGTAGGAGATTGAACTTTTAACCTCAACCAATGCCTTGACCCCGTGATTGAATGGTAAACCATCCATACTAAGCGGGTTATGTAACACCCAACTATACCAATACACTTATTAGAAGGTCGTACCTTGATCTACCTAACTTGAGCTGTGTTATGGCTAAGTATTACTTTTATCCTATCCGTTTCTTTCCAACTCAAATACAATTAAATATATATAAACACACATCTTTGATACATATATCTATTATAAAATAATCATTCTTTAAAAAATCCTTCTAAACTATACATAAATTTTGCATTAGTGTTTGTGTAAAAACTCTGCAAGTATACAGAATCGACAAGTAGTACTAAAGATATCATTCTCACATAGATTTTAATCTATCCACCTATTAATCTATTTCTAATTGTTTAAAGCGTCCAATTGTAATGATCAATTTAAGAATAATTAACTAAAACTAAATAAACTATAAATCCTAATTTTGTAATCACTTAACCAAATCTAAAACAACCATTAGGAAATTAATTCACCTCACACTCATTAACCAATTTTCCTTCCCTTAATTCAATTATTCACGTAAATCTTGAGCTATCTAAAACGATAATCACCTCTCTCAAGGTTGACTATACTACTTTGCACCCTTTAATTAAGATCATGCAACCCGATTCTCATTGTGATTACAAACCTTAACCAATTGAATCACAAAGTTTAATCTCAACTCTTAAGGAATTAAATTAATTCAATTTATCTCTAACACTGAATTAACTCAACTTATGTTTATAGTTCCATCAAAACTAACATCTCTCAATGTATAATTTCAATCGTAATCATGTTAATGTTGGTCAAGCACAAACAAGCATTAATCTTAATAAACACAATTTTGCATGAATAAAAGATTTATTGGAAAGGAAAAATTAATTAATTCATGTTCAGATCCTTAATTCCTAATGAATAAAAAACCTAGCCTAACATAATGAAACTAATCTCTAAAATTAAGTAAAAGAAATCCATCACCAATTACAAAAAATAAGAAGAAGAAAATAGAAATTCAATGTCTTGATCTCTTTAATCTTCAATCTCCAATCTTGATCTTCAATAATGCCCTAAATGTCCTCCTTTTTCTGTCAAAAGATGATTTTCTTCGTGCTATATTATTCCTTTTATAGTTTCCCTTCAATTTCCCTTAGATTAGGGTTTAAAGAAGTCAATCTAATCATGTCTCTTCCGCATACACGACCATGTATATTCCTACATGCCCGTGTCTTCCTTGTATGCAACATCCGAATACCTACACGGCCATGTCCCGAGCCGTGTCTCAAGTATGTAAAATCAACAGCACACCACACGACCTGACACACGGGCGTATCCCAACCCGTGTTCAGGGTATCCAAATCTTCCAGCAGCCTACACGGGCAGATACACAGCCGTGTTACTGCCAATGTTCATAATAACTTCAAAAATTGACTTCATTTGCTTGTAATCTTCGATTAATCCACATCCAACCTTGATTAATGACCTATAAACACAAATTAAACATAAATAACCTATCTAAATGCAAATTAACATAATTAATCACAACATTAACATAAATTTCATACCTAAAACATAACAAAATATACCCTAATCAAATTCCCCCACACTTAAGCGTTTGCTTGTCCTCAAGCAAAATTACTCAACATCTCATCACTAATATGAACAAAACTAAAAAAAAAAATTTTCACTTGCACATTTAACACATTCACTAGTTAATGTGTACCTTATAACTCAAAAGCCTAAACAATAACTAAAAAATTAAAAGATTCAACAAATTACCATGTGAAGAGCTATCCCCTTAATTACAACCAAAAATTTCACAAATTAACATCTAAATGGTGCCAACCACTAATCTAATCATATACTTTACTTTTTTTTTTCATGAGTGTGTTTTACGCTCCATCTCAATCATTCATTCATTATTTTTCTCAAAGTCATTTTCAATTTTACTGCATTATTTTAGTGACTGCATTTAATGCTCCATTTCACCAAATTGCAACAAAAAATTATTATTTTATAAAAACTAAGCAAGTGCGTGTAACGCTCCATCTTGCCTAAAAACATGATCAACAAAATTAAATATTAACTTATGAGTCTCAATCATAACTAAGAGGACTTAGCATTAAGTTCATTAAACATCAAAAATCCCTTAATTCTCAAATTATTACCTAAGTTTAAAAATCACAAGCTACACATTAATTGGAGAATATATCAATTATATGAGAAAATATTTTCACTTGAATGAAGTTCATCAAAATGATAAGCACAATCAAATACTTAAGCATGAAATCCTAAACACAAACTAATTAAATGAACAAAAATTAAAAATTTAAAAATTTGCAAAATATACTCCCCCCATACTTAACCAACACATTGTCCCCAATGTGCAAAAGAAATAACAGAGGTTAAAAGAATGAGTACTCCCCTGATAATAAGTGTAAAATTGAACTGGCAATGCAAAGGTGGAAAAATTAAATTAAACAAAAATTGAAACACAAACAAAAACTACAAACAAAATAATAAAAAAAACACATGCTATAATAACAAATATCCATAAGTTCACAAAAATAAATCTAAAACTGAAAATTAAAAAACATAAAAGAAAAGAAAACAAACAGTTAGTCATTAAGATCAGCATCATCATCATCACCATCATCCTCCTCATCCTCCTCTGCTGCAGTAGCCGCATCAATATCAGCCTCCAAATCTGCATCATTAGGCTGTGGGGCAAAAGAAGTCTGAGGCTCCACGGGCTCTGAAATGGTAGAAAAGAATGCAGCTGGAGTAGGAGACATCTATGGAGGGTCCATACCCCTCTCAAGCATCAACATCATCAGGCACTACTGCTGCCAGTCAAGCTGTGAATGGATATGACGGAGCATGGTCTCATGTCGTCTCTGTGTCATCTCCTGGTGCTGCTGCACTGCCTCAATACGTGCCAAGACATCAACAGAATGAACTGGAGGAATATCTGGTGGAGGAATGTCATGGCCCTCAGCTACCTCGGGTACCGGTGGTGCATCTATCAAGAAATACACATCACCCCTCTTTTCTACTAAATGCATCGACCGGAATGTGTCCATACCAATAGCAATCATAAACCCACACCGAGTCAATCCTGTCAATGCATTGAATACTCCTAGGTTCTTCGCCAACCTAGTAACATAGCTATCACCACAAAGTGCACCTCTCGACTTATTTGACATAGTGTCAAAATAATTCGCAAATCCATAAGCGAGATTGCAAGTACCTATGCATACTAAAATATATAAGTAAAAATAGTCCCGTACAGTCACAACCCCTGTACTCTCACATCGTCCACAAATTGAATGGGCAATAATCCTATACAACACACGTAAGATGGGAGAAGCAAGGCATATACTCTTCGATCGAGTCGGCTTATAATGATCCTAAAACTCAGGTCGAGCATGCAAACGCCAAAAAGCTCTCGCCTGTGAACTAGAACCATATGATACGGAGTTTTGGTATAACTCCATATCAATAAATGTCTCTCTATACAACCCCAATGGCATCCCAAACTCGGATATAGAAAAAGTAAATTATTTCCCCCTAACCGAAAAGTGATAACATCCGGTCTAGAATAATCTATACCCTTTTTGTATATAGCAAAGGAAGAAAGAAACTCAATAAATAATTCTATATAGCATGGTTCTCTAATTTCCAATATTTCTTTCCACCCATCACCATTCACAAGTCTCTTTATCTCAGGCCATAATTCTAGTGTCTCTAAGTCTGATTGACTAGGATACCGATTAGATTCAATAGGAAGAGATAGCAATGTGTGTACCTTGACTTATGTGCATTTGTTGGTGAACTGAAGGAGAGGATGAAGGGTGGCGGCGCCGGACGATGAAGAGGCAGCCTGATATGGTGGGTCTGCTCATGGTACGCTTAATGGAGGCGCCGGACGTCGCCTAACTAGTGGGTGATTCCTCTGAGCCCTCATTTTTATGCGTTTGGCCAGAGCAGATGACATGGATAAGGGTAATCGGTTATAGAGAGATGAAAAAGGCAAAAAATCGACTGGGTAAGGCTAGAATCTTGGTCAGAATTACAATTTTGGCAATGGAGGAGAAAGAAAATGACAAGAAATTGAACGAGCGCGAAGAATGCCTGTTTTGGATGCTCCATAATGCCCTCCATAACTTAACCTATGACAATGTGTTAAAACCTCTAATACCTCTGTGTCTGGAATGCACCTTCTGATCATACCGTCTCCATAAATTTTGTAGAGATAAGGATCCTCCCATAAGTATTTCCTCACCTCATGTAATAGCCTCTTTCTTTGTTAGTGTGAAATTCCTTCCAGCAGTATCCCTCCTACCAAATAAT
>CATIWO010437932.1:0-29836 GCA_949673435.1 Macaranga tanarius
AATTGTTAGATAATTAGTGGGTTTCAATTCCTTGTTTAACTTAGATAGATCTTGGGCAAGACATCAATAGATTGATATAGTTCCTAGTTGTTAGATAACTAGAGGGTTGTATCAGACTTGTTGACTTTGACTTTTCAACGTGGGCTCCAAATTATGAAGAATTAAGCCCATGATAGCCTCTTTCAGCTTCTTAGCTCTAGCCCTTGTTATTGGGCCTCCATTGTAGCTTAAAGGATCAAAGTCTTTTTATATGCTGAATTCATCCCATGATCATTCACATCATAGGCCAAATTAATCATCATTGTTGGATATGGATTTCGGCCCAATGGATACTTGGATCATGTGCACATATGTGTTGGGCTTGGGCTGGGGTTGACCATGTGTTGACCTTGACCTTTGACTTGTTGACTTTTGACCTTTGACCATTTGACTTTGACTTTTCAACATAGGCTCCAAATGGTATAGAATAAGGTCCATGATTGCCTCCTTCATCTTCTTTGCTCTAGCCCTTGTTATTGGGCCTCCATTGTAGCTTAAAGGATCAAAGTCTTTTTATATGCTGAATTCATCCCATGATCATTCACATCAGAATGCTTTGAGCCAAAAAATTGGAAAGTTTGATGCTAGATTAGTTCGTCATGATATAGACAAATTAGTGGCTTTACGGGCAATGAATGTTTCATTTGATGTTGAAGTAGACCATTTATTGGCTGCATTGTAAATTAAACCATCATTGGAGGATCAAATACGAGACGTTCAAATGAAAGATACCTATTTGAAGAAAATGAAGGATAAGGTAGAAGCAGGACTCAATACGTAATTTATCTTAAGGGAGGATGGTATGTTGATGATTAAAAGTGCGTGTGTGTTCTGGATAGCAGTGAATTAAGGAAGCAAATCATGAATGAAGAACATACTGCTCCTTATACGATACATCCCGGTAGTACGAAATTGTATAAAAGCAGGACTCAATACGTAATTTATCTTGAGGGAAGATGGTATGTTGATGACTAAAAGTGCGTGTGTGTTTTGGATAGCGGTGAATTAAGGAAGAAAATCATGAATGAAGCATATACCACTCCTTATGCGATACATCCCGGTAGTACGAAATTGTATCCAAATTTGAAGTCATTTTATTGGTGGCCAGTAATGAAAAGGGATATAGCAGAGTTTATTGCAAGATGTTTGACTTGTCAACAAGTAAAGGTAGAACATCAAGCTCCTACTGGAAAGCTGCATCCTTTAGCAATACCGGAATGGAAATGGGAAAAGATCACTATAGATTTTATGATTGGACTACCTCGTACTTTTTAGAAGCATGATACGGTATGGGTGATAGTTGATCGGTTGACTAAGTTGGCCTATTTCTTACCGATACAAACGAATGAATCTTTAAACAAGTTAGCTTCTTTATACATTGCAGAGATTGTGAGGCTACATGGAGTTCTTTTATCTATTGTGTCTGATAGAGACCCGAGATTCACTTCACATTTCTTGGAGAGTTTACAAAAAGCCTTGGGAATAAAGTTGCATTTTTCTACTACTTTTCATCTGCAAATAGATGGTCAGTCAGAAAGGACAATCCAGATATTGGAAGATATGATGAGAACTTGTACCTTAGAGTTTAAGGGCAATTGGGATGACCACTTACCGTTATTAGAATTTGCATATAACAATAGATATCACTCTAGTATCGAAATGGCGCCTTATGAAGCCTTGTATGGGAGAAAGTGTAGAAGCCCAATATGTTGGGATGTTGAAGGCTTGAGGTAACTTAAAAGTCTGGATTTGGTACAAAAAATGGTGGATAAAATTCAAGTGGTCAAGAAATGTCTAAAAACGGCACAAGATCGACAGAAAAGCTATGCGGATCGACACCGCCGGAAGATGGATTATCAAGTTGGTGAGAAAGTCTTCTTAAAAGTATCACCATGGAGAGATATTTTAAGATTTGAAATGAAAGAAAAATTGAGTCCGAGATACGTGGGACCGTATGAAATTTTGGAGAAGGTGGGACCATTAGCATACAAATTAGCTTTGCCAAGAGAATTAGCTTCTACACATGATGTATTCCATGTATCCATATTGAGGCAGTATAGATCGGATCCAAGTCATATGATCAAAGAGCCTGAGATAGAGATATCCGAGGGATTGACATATGTAAAAGTACCGATGGAAATTATAGATTGGAAGGTGAAACAGTTGAGGAATAAAGAGATTCCAATTATGAAGGTGAAATGGAGCCATCATTCACCTAAAGAAGCAACCTAGGAGGTAGAGGAGCAAATGAGACAGAAGTATCCATATTTATTTCCAAAAAGTGGTAAGTAGTAAAATTTCAGGGATGAAATTTTTATAAAAAGGGGAGAATTGTAACACCCGCATTATAGATGCACTGTTCATGCATTATGTATTCATGACATATAGAGTCCAGTTGTGGTATATATCTAAGTGTGGGAATGTGTATGTTGGTAGAGAGGGGCCTTATTGTAAGATAAGTTTGGGGTTAGAATGTCACAATTGAAAGTTGTGGGGCATAGGATAATATGCCCATTTCATTAAGGGGCTTAGATGATATTTTTAGTAATATTTGATTATTTAATTAGAGTTTATTATGTTGTTATTATTGTTATGTTATAAGTGATAAATATGTATTTATTAATGTTATTGGGCATTTAATATGGAGACTTTAGGGTTGGTAATTTGTTGGCTTTTGATTGGGTGAAGTTAATGTGTATATGTGTGTGTTTGTGTGTGTGAGTTGTGCAGAGATTTTATATAAGGAATAAGAAGAGTGTGTGATGTTGAGTTTTGAGAGAGTTTAATCTTATGTTGGATATCTAACAAGAGGATTAAGAAGCTCTAGTAGGTCTATATTTATTGAAGCATCAATTTGGTAAGCTTTGCTTGTGAATTATGTTGATTTAAGTTGAGTTTGATTGTTGTTAAATTCGTGTTCTGCCTCTCTATTTTTTAGTCCATTTATTTATACCATATCTTGAGTTATACAGCTCTGATTTAAGTATGGTTGGACTCCCTGGAAACTTTAGAGAGTCCTCTACATTTTCTATGTTTTGGGTTTGAACTGATTTTGTTGTTTAGAGGGTTCAATAGGGCCGGACATTTTATTGCTCAGAAGAGTGCCCTATTTTTCCCGAATGGATTGTAAAATCCATAACTAATTCCATATATGTCCAAATTGAATGATGCTAGTTGGAATTAGTAATAGACACATAACCCTAGCTTCATTAGTAATTTAGGGGTTATTGGTTTTGTATGTGCATCTTTAGGTCATGTTGAACTTTGACCATTTAGTTGCACTTTATGAGTTTAGGGTGAATTGCCATACTTGCTTGTGAATTTGATGGATGTTTATATGTAGGGATTGATAAAGGTAAAGAAATCACTCATCATTGAAAGAAAGACTCTTTTATTGAGGTGGAAGCACTTGAAGGTAAGTAACTATTGATATATATTATATCCATATGCTAAGCTATTATGTGTATATATATTTGGTGTACTTCCTTAAATGAATTTGAATAAATGTGTGGATTTGTGAATGTGATGTGGAATGACTTCCACCCTCTTGTGTATTAGCCTTATGAGGTTTTGTTGGCAAATGATGGTATATTAATGAATGGTGGTTATAATGGCTTGTTGAGATGTAATGGATGAAATTTTATTGTGTTGTGTGGATTGTGTGATATTTCACTTGAAGATGAAATATGTGAGGAAAGTGAGGAAAATTGTGTGATTATGAGATGGGCAAGCTGAGCTGGGCGTATAGCTACCCAAGTGAGACTGAGCCGGGCAGATAGTCTCATTAATGGCCATTTGAATGATATTAAAATATTGTGTGTGTTGGACAAGCTGAGTCGGGCGTATAGCTACCCAAGTGAAACTGAGCCGGGCAGATAGTCTCACTAATGGCCATTTGATTGATAATGAATTATGAAGAATATAGCTAATAAGGCTGAGTGAAAGGAAATTGTGTGACAAAAGGTCCGATCGGATATTAATTGTTGTATTGAACGTACATACTTTGAATGTATGCTTATGAATGACATGCTAATGTGTTTATTGGGTTATTCTAGTTGAAATGGATGAATATGGATGCTTTAAAACTTATGAATGATTGAGAATTATATGTTGATGAATGAATTGATGATGTTTGGTATGTTTATGAGGTGTTTTTAGGTTTTGTTTGAGTTATAGTTGAGTATGGAATGGTTTGCTAGGCTTTGGAATGGAAAAAAGGGAGTTTTGGTGTTGCTTGGGCTGCTCACGGTTAGGTCGCAACCATGAGGGCACAACCGTGAGCACCCCAGGCATTCTTGCACAGTAATTTGGTTCCAGATGGGCTGCTCATAGTCTGGCTCATGACCATGAGCACCCAATCGTGGTCATGAGCCTCTTCCTCGTGGCCGTGAGCAACCGCCAGTGAGGAGCCTAGCCTCCTCCTTCTGTACACTTGTGTCTCTGTATTTTGACCATAACTCGAGTTATAGAACTCTAAATAGAGTGTGGTTTGATTTTACAATAACTTTAAAGAGTCTTCTACAACTTTCATGTTTTTATTTTGAGTTGAATCTATCATTAAGATTCTCTAACTGAGCTTGACATTTTATTGCTCACTTGCTCCTTTTTCATTTGGACTCCCGTACGCACTCGATGTAGTGCCAATGGTAATGGAACTTTATGGTGATTGTATATAAACTTGGTAGAGGATTGAAAGACTATATTATGACCCTTATAATGTACTTATTATATTAGTTATCATGTTCTGTCAACTCTTTATTTATGTGATTAGTATATGTGTGCAACTATATTCATAGTTGCTTATAGATTTGTAAGCTCACCCCTTTTCTGTTAAAACTTTTTAGGAATTGATTAGACAAAGGGCTTAAAGCTTGCATTGGAGTCATAGGTTGGCCGAATGAGTTTGGTGTACCCAACCTTCCTCCTGCATATCATTTAGCTTTTTTGTAATGGCATTATGTCTATGAGTTTTGGTATTATGTAGTATGTGTGTAATGTTGTACATGGATGTACATATAAGTATTTGTATATATATAAAAGTACCTTTTATTATGAAATTTTATTATGCCACGTATGTATGTTTGATTGTGCCATGTGTACGATTATGTTTGTGGGCGTTACAAATCTTCTTTTTCATTAAACAACACATTCATTAGCATTGTATGTATAACACTTGCTCACATGCACGTTTGAACATTTTCATCATACATTATAATCATTAGTACTCTGCACATTGCATGACCATTCACATTGCATTCATACATGCTTCAACATGTATGCTCTGACAACAAGCATACAATCTTCCCACACCACGTGTCATAAAGTATTCACATTGCATTTATAAATGCATCTTTACCTTAGAAATATAGCCTGCATATATGCCTTAAAAGAAATACAAATAAAAATACCCTTTCCCTTTCTCATCATGTAATATGATCATTTATATGCCTATGTCTCTAAAAAAATCTTCCTATTTATACCACAATATAATCATTAGCATTCTATGCATACATGCATTTACATATACACCCCATAAAAAAAATAATTCATCCTAGCATTATCATTTGCATTGCATGCATATATGCATAAAATAGAATAGCCTTCCCCCTTCATCATATGCATTTACATGTGTGCCCTAAAGAAAAATGCAATCCTCCTACATCTGCACATACATCCCATAGAATAAGGCAGCTTTCCTTATCTATCATGACCATCAACATTCCATGTAACACCCACAATTTTGATGCACTATTCATGCATTATGTGTTCATGACATATAAAGTCGAGTTATGGATTATGTCTAAGTGTGGGAATGTATATGTTGGTAGAGAATAGCTTAATTGTAAGATAAGTTTAGGATTAGATTGTCACAATTGAAAGTTTTGGATTATTGTGCAATAATTCCATTTCATTAAGGAGGAGAAAGGAGATAGTGAAATATTTAGTTACAACTATCTAGTTTTATTATTGTTATTATTATATTATATTAGTGATAATATGCAATAATGGAGAGGAGACTTTAGTGGGGGTGCAAGTGGAATGTTTTGATTGGCTAGTGTGTGTATGTGTATATGTATGTATAGTGGTAGAGAATTTATAGAGATTTTTGGAGAAGAAGAAGAGGAGAGGTTCTTGATAGATTTGGAGATTTTTAATCTTGCTCTAACTAGCAATTTGGAAGTATTAGAAGGGCTTGTATTAATTAGAGGCTTAATTGGTAAGTGATACTTATAATTTTGTTAGTTGAAATTTAGTTTTGATGTTGGTTGAGTTCGGGTACTATTCCTCTATTTTTCAATCCCATTATTTTTATCATATCTTGAGCTTTAAAGCTCTAAATTAAGCATGGTTAGACTCCCTAAAAACTTCAGAGAGTCCTTTACAATTTCTATGTTTTGAGTTTGGAGTTATTTTGTCGCTAAGAGGGTCCAATAGGGCAGGACATTTTATTGCTCGTGTGAGTGCCATGTTTTACCCGATTTGTTTCTAAAATTTATAATTAAATCCATACTTGTCCGAATTGAGTAATTCTAATTGGAATTTGTAGTAGACATATAGCCCTAACTTCAGTAGCAATTTGGGGGTTATTGGATTTGTATGTATGTCTATAGGTCATATTGAACTTTAAGTATTAAATTACACTTTGTGTGGTTAGGGGGAATTGCAATGTTTGCTTGTTGAATTGATATATGATTATGTGTAGGGAGCGATAAAGGAAAGGAAAGCACTCATAATTAGAAGAAATACCCCTTTTTGAGGTGAAAGCACTTAGAGGTAAGTAACTATTAATACATGTTGTGTATATATACTTAGCTATATGTATTATGGTGTATTCCTTTTATTGGAATTGAATGAATATATGAATTAGTGGAATGATATGGAATGAGTTCCACCTTTTTGTGAATTGAAAGTGATGATATATGTATGTGGTATAGTGGACACTATATTTATGTATATTGAATGCTATGAATATGATCTTTGATGGAATATTGGTGAATGGTTGTTATAATGACTTGTTGAGATGCAATTGCATGGAAATATATTGTGTTATGATGTTTATGATATATTTCACTTGAAGGTGAAATATATGAGGAAAGTAAGGAATTGTGATAATGACTTGATGAGATGTAATTGCATTGAATTATATTGTGTTATGCTATATTATGTTTCATAAAAAGGTGAAACATGTGAGGAATATGAGGATGTATGATTGTGAGATGGGCAAGCTGAGCTGGGTGTATAGCTACCCATATGAGGAGTGAGACTGATCTGGGCGGATAGTCTCACTAATGGCCAATTAATTGATATTGAGATATTATGTGTGATGGGCAAGCTGAGCCGGGCATATAGCTACCTATAATGATATGTGTGAAAGTGAGACCGAGCTGGGCGGATAGTCTCAGTAATGGCCATTTGATTGATATTGAATTTATAAGGAATATAGCCAATGAGGCTATTTGTGAGGAAATTTGTGTGAGAAAGGTCCGATTGGATACTAACTGTTGAAATGAAACGTACATACTTTGAATGTATGCCTTTGAATGAGATGCAATGTATGAATGGGTTGTTTTAGTTATGAAATGATGAATATGGATGCTTTATAATTGTTAATGATTGAGAATTATATGTTGATGAATGGATTGGTGATGTTTTATATGTTTATGAAGTGTGTTTAAGCTTGATTCAAGTTATATTGTTGACCCTGTGTATGATCGAATTGTTTGTTTTGGTGCAATTATAAGTTAGATTGATTCAAATGGTAAAGCAAGTTTTTGGTTGATTTAGAGCTTTTTAAAACACTCAAAATGTCCCTCATAATGTTCCTTAAAGACCCATGGAGGTGCACAGTAAGTTTGGGGTCAATCAGAACTAAAATATGAAAGTTATGTCAAGTTTAGTAAGGTGGCAGCATCGCTCACGACCCAAGTCACGACAGTGAGCAGCACTAGTGAGCAAGACTGCCCCAAATGACTAGAGAAGAAACAGAGGGCAGTGCTCCTCACAATCTGCTACTCACGATTGTGAGGAGCAAGTCCAGCTCATGAGGAGCACTACCGAGGAGCCCAACCTCCTCTAATTCTGCACACTTTTGTCTCCATATTTTTATTATACCTTGAGCTACAGAGCTCTAATTGGAGCATGGTTTAATGCTAGAAAAACTTTAAAGAGTCTTCTACAATTTTTATATTTTGAGTTTGAGTTGAATCTATTATTAATATGACCTAACAGAGCTTGACATTTTATTGCTCACTTGCTTCTTCTTTGTTGGATTTCGTTTGGGACACTTAATGTAGTGCCAATGGTAATGTAACTTCATAGTGATTGTATATAGACTTAGTAGAGGATTGAAAGACTATATTATGATCATTATAATGTGTCTTATATATATAATTATGTACTTCATTAAAGCAAATCTTAAGTAATGGGTATATGTGTACAACTGTATTCATAGTTGCTTACTGAGTTGCAAGCTCACCCCTTTGCTGTTAAAATTTTTTAAGACTCGATTAGTCTCATATTGAAGCTTGTAATTGGAGTCTCAGTTGGGCCGAAATGAGTTTGGTGCAACCATCCTTCATCATACATATCATTTTAACATTTATGTATTTTGATTGTGTGTACAAAATAGTCTTATGTAAACTCTGGGTTAAATGATAGACTATGTATGCACATATGATTATATATATATATATATATATATATATATATATATATATATATATATACAAGTACCTTTTATCGAGAAATTTTATTTTGGCCACGTGATATATGTTTGATTATGGCCACGTGTGTGGTGTTAATTTTAGGTGTTACATTCCACTCATACATGCATTCGCTTATACAACTCAAAAAGATGCAATCCTCACTTTCATCCTAAAATAAAACCATTAACATCTTATGCACACTTGTATATGCAAGGCATCTTACTCTTTATTATATAACATGATCATCCACACATGCACATGTGTCTGTAAATATTCTACATTGCACAACACAATCGTTTGTGTTATATATACACATGCATTTGCATAAATACCTCAGAGAAATAAGGATCGTCTTCTTCGTCATGTTGTATAAACATACACATCACGTATGAACATACATTCTCACATATACATGAAGAGGTAGCATTCACCCTTCAATGTGCAAATATTATCATTAGCATTTCATACAGGTGTACATACCCTAATTATTCCCTTCACATGTAAACTTGTGCAATAAGTTTTAGAAGAAAGTGAAATGCTTTTTTTTTCTTCATCCCATAGCATAAACATTTGTATAACATGCATACATGCACTCACACATATGCTTCTAAGGAATAGGTGATCTCTCCATTCATTTTGGAACATAATCATTAGCATTCCATGCATGCTTATGTCGTATGATCATTGACATTCACGTATGTGCACTCGCGCATGAACCTTAGTAGCAAGGAAAATATTCATTCTTTATCATATGGCAATAATCATTTGTATCGCACTCGTACATGCACTTGTGCATATACCTCAAGCGAATAAGCAATTCATTCCTTCATCTTGAAGCATGACTATTAGCACCCCATGTACATATGGATGTACAAGCAAATTTCTCTGTTCTTCATACAATATGATCATTTGCATTATATGCATGCATACATTTGCATATGTACCATAAAAAAATTTTCTTCTTACCTTGTTACAAAGTCATTTATATCATATGCTTGCATATCCCTCAGAAGTAAGACACTCAATGATATCCTCTCATCACGCATCACGTATTATGATCATGAGCATTCTATGTATACTTACATAGCATTCCTTTCACATGTGCACTTGTGTGTGAGCCTTGAAGTAATAAAATTGTTCTTAGTTTATTGTTGCAATCATTTGTATTATATGCATTCTTGCATCTACATATGTGTCTCAAAGGAATTTTTCCTTACTCCATCGTATAACCATTTGCATCATATATATACACACACCCTCAGAAGTAAGCTAACAACCACTACCTTAGCATGAAGCCTAATCATTTAGCATTCCATGCATACATGCATTTGCATGTTAAACACAACCATAAGATATAACCATTAGCATCACATATACATATGCATCCACATGCATACACACATTCACATGCACAGCTTTAAGGAAGCAAAAAGTAAGTAAACACCCATGGAATGGATGAACAAGTGTATAAATCAAAGGGCAAGCTCTAAAAACTCCTAAAATAGGAAAAAAGTTCGTACACATGCATCTCTAAAGAATCCTTAGTAGAATAAGAAGTGGTACTCTATTTAAGGCATTTGTTATACGCCAACTCAAGAATGCCGGGGGCATACTTCGAGCATTTGTGGGTCCTTATACGACGACAGTCTACTTAGTAGCTAGGAGCCCTTGACATGCCACATCATTAGATTCTCCATCTAGGATGTAGATTCAAGTAATGTTTTCTAAGGCATATCAAAACCTCACATGCTAGACAAGTATGAAGTGGTGCACACTGGAAATATTCAAGCCAAAAACCTTCAAGTTGAAAACCTTCAAGCCACCTAATAAGCATCCTTCATCCTCTCCAAAAGCTGCTCAAGAATCTAGTACCACCTAAAGACCCCAATTAATTTCTACTAAAGATCATTCCTTTTCACTAAGCTCTAACCAATTCTTAATAAGAAAAAGAAGGGGCATTCTCTTCTAACCAATCCTAAACCGGTCTTCGATAGAAGTCATCCCATTCTAACAATGTCTAAACTAGTTCAATAAATTTCCTCACCCATAACATACCATACTACATCGAAACCTATAAAGTCTTCTACTACATATAAAAAAAATCCATTACCCATGGCTTGAAAATCCCAAACAATCATTAGTATCTCAGATATCTAAAATACCTTCCCAACCTGGAAGCAAAATTAAACACTAAAGAAAAGGGAAGAATACAGCAAAATTAAAAGTTCATTCTGAATATCGTTATTCCACATTACATTACTAACTTTAAATTTTCCTTTATAGGGAATAATAAAGTGATGATAGGCTCATTTTTGTAAGAGTGATGAGACAAAGTAGGAGATGAACTCTCTATAAAAGGAATGAATGCTACAAAGCTCAAAGTGAATGCATTCTAAATATTGTTGTTTCATCATTTCATTACCAACTCTAAAATTTCCTTTGCAGGGAAAAACAGTGGTAGAGCTTAAAATTACGCCAGCGACAAGGCACAGTAGCAACAACAATAATCAAAAAGGGAAGAGTGCAAAAGAACTATACTGCATTTTGATATAAATTTATTTGTGATGAAATAACATGACTAACTCATAGCATTCTTGCACAGGAGGAAAAAGAAAAAAGAGCTAATATAATAGCAAAAATCAGATAGAATGTCTCATATTCCTCTCAGCCTAATAATAGTAAGAAAACCTACTAAAGGGAAGTAATACAAATCTCATCTCTTCATCATCATAATCAAACAACAAAGTTTAAATCATTAGATAAAATGCATGTCTATAAATTTGGAAAAATTCATTAACATCATAAGTTGCATGTACAAAGCATATCTTGTGAATTCTAATTTTAATAACTTATTCTTACTTGCCTCGCAAGCTCAAGGGTTTAGTTAAAGGTTCAATGCTAAGAATTTCTAAACCCTAATCAATCTAATTTTCGCTACATGCCTGGATGATAGGAAAAGAACACAAGGACAAAACCTATAAACGATGGGCATAAGTAACATGGATCATAAGTATCAATCCAACCTTTGCACAAAAATTGTGACCCACATGCTCCAATGCTTAAAAATGAGTAAGAGTATCCAAAGGAGCCCTTGATGGTATCCACGCTGAGTAATGCAAGAAAGGTGGGGGAATACTAAAAGAAGGACTGAAGAAAAAAATGAAAGTTAAAAGTCACTCCGATTTGCTCCAATGCTCTAAAAATGAGTATGAGTATCCAAAGGACCTTTCCCACGGTGTCTACACTGAGTAATACGAGAAAGGCAGGGGAATACTTGGAAAAGGAAAAAGTGCACTAAAGGAATAAAAGTGATTTAAAGACTGTGTCAATACCTAGGATTCGACTAACTTATTCTCATTTTTGTGAATTTTGTCTAGTAAGTTTTTCCTTGAATTCAAGTGTGGAAGTCAGCTCTTCACTTGGTAAAATAATACGTTCTCAGTACTGAATAGTTGATTACACCTTTAGATCTACGAACTGCAATAAGTTATGGTTATAAAAGTCAGGGTGAACAAAATATGCTGAAGACATGTAACTTGTGGCGAGTTAATGAATTTTTTACAACTCTAAAAACTATGACGCATTTTCAAAATAGTCATTGTATGAAACTAAATTCAATAAACTTTCAAAAACTATAAATTTGAAAGTAAGCATAAGAGCCGCAACCAAGAAATCAAAATTGAAATAAACACCATCAAGGTGACATCAAGCTAGAATCTTATCACTACATTTTTGCATTTTCATGTGCCTGAATTGCATATAAGTTGCATAGCATTTATTTAATTGCATAACACTATCATGCGCTTGTTTCATTCTTAGTTACATTAGGGTCATTCTTGCATGAACCCCGACATGCATCACTATCATCTTTGCATGAGTCTTAAATTTGCATATACCTCATATGATTCCTAAAAGCTACATCATGTATTTGCATTTATCTGATGCTCATAGCGGTTATATAGAAATTTCAATCGGCATCTTGCCCATAGTTACTATACAGTAACCATCATCTCACCCACAGTGGCTATATAACAATTTCAATCAACACCTTACCTGACTCTTATAGTGGCTATAACAGCATCATTATCACAATGTCAATCTGCTTGAAGTTCTAAAGACTATATAGCAATCGCCCTTATAGAATAATCTCAATCTACTTGAAGTCTCGGAGACTATATAATAATCACCCTTGCGGTATAACCTTAATCTGCTCGAAGTCTCAGAGACTATATAGCAATCGCCCCTATAGCACAACCTCAATCTACTTGAAGTCCCAGAGACTATATAGCAATCGCCCCTTCGACACAACCTCAACCTATTTGAAGTCCTAAAGACTATATTGCAATCGCCCCTATCACACAACCTCAATCTACTTGAAGTCCTAGAGACTATATAATAATCGCCCCTGCAGACAACCTCAATCTGCTTGAAGTTTTATAGACTATATAGCAATCGCCCCTACAGCATAATCTCAATCTGCTTGAATTCCTAGAGACTATATGATATTTGCCTCAATGGTATTATCTCAGTAAACCACCTGATGTCCCAGAAACTATATGGCATTATCTCAATAACTACTTGATGTTCTAGAGATTACACACCATTATCTCAATAAACTGCTTGATGTCCTACAAACTATACGGCATTACCTCAGTAATCGCTTGATGCTCACAACAACTATACAACATCCATTTAATGCTCACAGCACCTATACGACATACCAATATTAGAACACTCACTTGAAGCCCATACAGCGACTATATAGCACTTGTCTAACACCCATAACACCTATACGATATATGCCTGATGCTCATAGCAGCTATACGACATCCCAATATTAGAACACTCACTTGAAGCCTGAGTAGCAGCTATACAGCACCCACCTAATGCTCAAAGCAGCTACATGGCAACAAATAAAATAGCCCACAAGTGGCATCAACATCTTCGACAGGTAAATGTAGGCAAGTTCTCTAATCTCTTTTTGCACTTTACCATTGTGCCCCATATGTACTAATCCTAGCTAAGCCTCCCACGAGCACACTCAATCAATACATGTGAAGTAGGGGCCAACTATTGATGCTCAAATTTCAACATTCCTCCCAAACGGTCCGATGATGAAAATAATTCACTAAAGAATGCATTAAGACTATGGTTGGAGCTTCAAAGGGGGTGCTTTAGCCACCTAAAACCTTAAAACCAAACCCTTATTCACCTCTAAACCAATAAAGTTTCAAAATTTAAGTTTTGGTTTGAGTCTAAGAACCCCAAAAAGATTAAAAAGACCCCAAAAAAGCCACAAAACATCAAGAGGGGCCCGTTCCCATCTACATGGGCGCATGCCCATTAAGCATGGGTACGTGCCCACCACTTTCATGGGCACGCGCCCATGAAATCATAGGCGTGTGCCCACGCCCATGACTCATGGGCACGTGCCCGCGCCCATGACTCATGGGCACATGCCTATGAATGTTCTGGGGGCTCTATAAATTCAGACCTTCCTACACCAAAAAGAAGGCCTTTTTAGTAAAACATATTGAAACTCTGCTGGATTGAAGATTCAAAACACCTATTTAGACTAAATCCATTCCTTTTTATTATTTTAAGTTGATTTTTAGACCTACTTGAACCAAACTCAACTTCCATCTTTATCAAAGCATTCAAGAGGTATACAACTGCATTTTTCATCTCATTTCTCATCTTTTGGTGAGGATAGCCTAAAAATCAAATCTTAGAGACTTCTCAAGTCTTGTTTTTACAAAAGGCCTAGCCAAATCCATTTCTGAGAACCTAAATCATTTTACATGCTTATTTTATCATAAATACATTCTCTCTCCTCCTACTCCTTTTATTTTTAGGTTGTGTTGTGATTTGTGATGAGAAACAGTTTGAAAATAAGATATGTGATAGAGGAGAAGAAGGGAGATTATCCGGGAGTGTTTGTTTCATTTTTGCATTCATTTGTGATTCCTTTTTATGCATTTGAAGTAATTTTGTGAGATTATATATATTTAGGTTCTCAAAACCACCTTAAGTTTTGCACTTTTTATTCATTTGTCATTAAAAATCACACCTTTATTCACTTTTTATGCTAAAAATCATATTTTTAGCACTTTTTACTTGAAATTGCATTTCTACTATTTTTGAATTAAAATAACATTTTTATTCCTTTTTCATGCTAAAAATCATATTTTTAGCACTTTTTACTTGAAATTGCATTTCTAATATTTTTGTATTAAAGTAACATTTTTGTTCATTTTTCATGTTAGAAATCACACTTTTAATATCTTTCACTTAAAATTGTATTTTTATCATTTTTGTATTAAAAATTGCATCTTTATTCACTCCTCATGCTAAAAATTGCATTTTTCATTCAAATTTACATTTTTACCCATTTTGCATATTTTATTCATTCTTTATTCTATCATTATCACATCTCATCCTTAAAATTATATGATACTTGCCTATGGTTGATGTTGAATGTGATGTTATGGAATGGATTATTATTGTGGTTGATTGAATGGTATGCTTGATTAGATTAGGATTAGATTTCCTTTTTCGTACCTTTTTTTTATTTTTGATGTATTTATTAGGGTTTGATCGAAGCGATATATCCTCAATCCCTTTCTCCATTTGTTCTTTTATTCTTACGATGTATAATTATTGTGGATATGATTGTGCTTATGTGTATGATATGGATATGAATATATGTTATGAATGTTGCATTTACTTGACATCATGAATCCAAAACTAGGGTGATTCGATAAGTATAGTAGGTCTTGCATAACAAGAAACAGTCAAGTAGAAACTTCCCCCAAACTCAGAATCTCTGAACAGTGGATTCCTGTGCAGTTTGGAATATGTTTTCCAATTTTCCCATATGAGTGGATGGCAACTCTAAAATAAATCATCAGCTTCCTCCCTGATGTCGACCCATTACAAAATCACTCCGGTTTGCCTTCCACATCTCACAATATGAAAAGAAGATGCACAAACCTAGCTATGCATAAAAAAATGCATTTATTTAAGTATACAAATAATTTATGAAGTTTATTATAAAAACTCATATGTATACCTCATGCAAGTCATAAATGAACATATTATTTATATGAATGCATGCAAGGTTAAGCATAAATCAATATGGACAAATGAATATGCATAATTGCATGTTTTCAAGAAAGCCGCACAAAAGCACTATGTATTGTTGAGCTTGGTTTAAGTCAGATACTTCTCTTAAACTATGTTAAAATGCCCCCATAATAAAATGCCCCAAATTTTATAATAGATACTGTCAAAACCACAACCGGTAACCCAACAAATATGCCCTAGAGTTGAAGCTCAATGAGGTCGTGAATGATCCATCAATTTTATCATATAAAGATAATACATATCCTTGAAATTGACAATTTTTTTACCATGCTCCCTAAACCTTAACTCAAATTGTAAGCCAAATATATCCATTGGAGTAAAGATAAACTCCTCATGCCACCAAACATGCCCCCTAGACAGAAAATTAATTAATCATGCCCCTCGAAAACTTTATTAAAAAAAATGCCAAAACATGAACTCAAAATTAAAGATCAACTGAATATGTCTCCAAACTAAAGTCAACTCATTATGGCACCCGGATTAAGGATTACTTCAGTATGCATCCAAATTGAAAAGAAACCAAACTTGCTTCCTAACATCCTTAGCAGATATTCCGAAACATGCGCCTATAGTTGAAGGTCTTCCAAACCTGCCTCCTGAATTGAACAATTATGCCTATTGGATTGATGATGTGCTTCCATAATTAGGGATGAACCAAACATGCCCCTTAAATAAAAGATCAACCAAATATTCCCCCATAATCTTTACAAAACATGGCTAAAGATGTGCTTAGTATTTCAAACATGAACCAATAGATGGATGACCAGTATCCACAATGAATGCTTGAAGTCTAGCAAAAAGTCATTAATAAATCATGAAAACATTTTAAAGGAAGAAAAAGACTTATGAAAATGTTCTAAAAATTTTATAATAACATGAAATAGGTTTTTCCCTTTAGCAACATTTATTATAATTTTGAACTCACTTGACAAATAAGTCATAATCATGCACTTAACATTATACTTATTATTGATTAGCCTTTAAAAAGGTTTTTTTAATCAAATATTTTTCATGGTCATTATATCTCTAACTTTTACCTAGGAGAGATATTTAAATTTTCTCCTAGCGAGATGCATAATGTAATTGTGGAGGCAAAAGGATGCATTGGAATTGATGGGTTATAGGTTGACTAATGAAAATTTATTTATATCAACAAATAAAATTGATGAATTTGTTTTGCAATGTATGTCACTTGATCGTAAATTTTTTAAAAGTTTTTAAGTTTATAGAAAAATTTTGAAAAACTTTTAAAAATTTCAAAATTTTTGAAATTATTATATAGGTTTAAAAAAATTTACAATAACTAATATATATTTTGAAAAGAAGTTATCAATTTTATTCGCTATTTTAAATAATTTTTCATTAATTAACCGTGAAAATTAAGTTTTTATTTAATTTACAATACTTAATTATAATTTTTTTTTTTAAGAAAAGGTCCAATATGGTCTTTTTTTTTTTTTTTTTTTTTTTTTGAGTTCCAATTAGCTTTAAAAAATAGAGATAAGTATAAAAAAAAGTACTATGTGGTTTAGCACTTTTTTACTTTTGGTCTTGTGGTTTTTTTCGTAACACTTTAATACTTTGTGATATCTGTCGTTAGCAAATTTAGGTCAAACTCACTAAGACCGTTAACTATGATGACGTAGACGCCGACGTAGATGCTGACGTGCTATGTGGATGCTAATGTGCTGACGTGGATGTCGACGTGCTGACGTGGATGTCGACGTGCTGACGTGGATACTAACATGTTGACATGGATGTCAATGTTGGCATTCACATCATCACAGTTAACGGTGTTAATGAGTTTAACTCAAATTTACTAACAGCAGATATTATAAGGTATTGAAGTGTCACGAAAAAAAATATAAGACCAAAAGTGAAAAAGCATTAAACCACATGATACTTTGTGTACTTATCCAAAAAAAAAAAAGATTCAATGTGAACTTAGGACAAAATAGACGGTTTCAATTTGAACCTTTAGCCAATAAAATATAAATTTTTAGTGATGAAAGTGTTCAAATTCTTGAATATCCGTTTTGAACCATATCATACTGAATCGTTTCAAAAAATCTGAATTTTTGAACCAAACTGTACCAAAAAATGAAATGTTACGGTATAAAAATTTATGCCAAATTTGGCACAATACTAAAATTTTCATTTTTTTAAATCTCTAAAATTTAGTACGGTAATTTTTCAATTCCTGAATTTCCCAAACCCCTTCTTGCCCCTACAATTTGTAGTCCTGTAATAAGATTTAGTTTGAGCCTACTAATGATAACTGATAACTTCTTAAAAATATTTGTCAATTTGCAATAAGCACATACGCATAATATGCTACAACAGGTTTGCACAAAGCTCAATAATCTAGTCTAATATTTTTTTCATCTTCCAATATACATATGCTAAAGGACAATTTGGATCATCAACGCTAACAATTAATTTAATTTTCAAATAAAACGAGAAAATATGAATTATGTCCAAACAAAATCGAAAAAAATGTAAATAATGTCAAAAATCAAAAGACGAGAAATATATAATTTTCTAAAAAATTAACCACACATGGATTAAGTTATAATTATTGACATTAGCTAAGGCAATCATTTATCTCTTTCTTCCATATATATACTAGATTTACACACAAGATTTTACCATTATTACCATCACCTAAAGTTACCCTACACTCTTACAACATTATAACAAGAACAACAACAACAGCAACATTAAAATTGCCATCCTTTTTCCTCCACTTTTCCTTTTAAGACAGGAGAAAAAACCCACATTTGAACAGCAACTTCAAGGCAAAAAAAAAAAAGCATTAACTAATTAATTTTCATCTTCCATTCATTAATTAATGAATTTTCATCTTCCATTCAGTGAAATGTATGGCTGCTGTTAGGTGGGGTCCTTTGAAGACTAATCAATGAGAAGTAAGCTCCAGTGGGTCCTCTAGCCAACAAGGACGAGTGGGTCCCTTGCTCAACGACCTGACCTTTATCCAAAACGGCAATCATATCACAGTTCTGTATAGTACTAAGCCTATGCGCAACTACCACACTCGTCCTGCCAACCATCACGCGCTCAAGCGCGTCTTGAACCACTTTCTCTGACTGGCTATCGAGCGCGCTCGTCGCTTCATCTAACAACAAAACTGCAGGATTTTTCAGTATTGCACGCGCTATAGCAATGCGTTGCTTTTGCCCACCTGATATCTGCACTCCTCTGTCCCCGCACCACGTGTCGTAACCATCTTTCAATCCTGCAATGAAATCATGAGCATTGGCCGCTTTAGCAGCTTCTATGATCTCTGCTTCATCAATTTTATTTGATGTAGCACCGTACGTGATATTTTCCCTTATGGTGCCACCAAACAATGTTGGCTCTTGGCTTACTAGAGCAATGTGCTTCCTTAGTGACCTTAAGTTGTATGACTTGATATCATGACCATCTATCTTCACAACCCCTCTTATTGGATCATAAAATCTCTCAATTAATCCTATGATGGTTGATTTTCCTGACCCACTTTGTCCTACCAATGCTGTTGATTTCCCTGCCTCGATCTTCATCGAAAACCCTTTGAAGATCATCACATTGGGCCGCGCCGGGTACACGAAGTCCACGTCTCTTATCTCCACATGGCCCATTATCTTTTCGGGCTTGTACCCTTCTGGGTCTTCAGGCTCAATTTTCGTGTATCGGTCCAATACAGCAAAGACTGACCCAACAGCATCCGCTCCCTTGGCTAGGTCTGTTGTCATGCTTCCGGCATCGGCAATGACCCGGCCTGTGCTCACCAAGATCATGAACGTTTCAAATAGGGCTTTAGATGAGATGTAGCCTTTAGAAATGAGTCTTCCACCATACCAAAAGTCAAGAGCCCATGTAAATGACATTAGGCACTGGGAGGTGCCAAGTCCAACACCAGCAAACAATGACTGTCTGATGCTTTCTCTTCGTGGGCCTTCTTGGGATTTTTCAAGCATTTTTAGGATTCGATCCTGGGATGAAAAGGCGGTGATGGTTCGGAGATTGGACACGGCCTCTGCAGCTAATTTGCCGCTTTCATCTTGGGCTTTAATGGCCTTTTGAGACATGCTTTTGAGTAGAACACGCCGGCAATAAAAGCAGACAATAATGACAGGCTGGACTGCTATCATCACTACAGCAAGCTTCCAAGCAATAACAAGGCCCATGGTGCAGGCTATGGCTACAGCTGAAACTGTTTGTACAACAAGAGCCATTCTATCACCCACAAGAGATCTCACCTACCCATCAATAAGAACAAAATTTTCAGGCCCAATACAACCAAATAAATAAATATAAGAAAAGAAAACAATTAAAAAAAGAAACTATAGTTATGGCAGAGCACTGCCCAGATGTGGATTCTATCATTGAAGTAAAATATTATCATTGACAAAATCTCTAATTATTGAACTTGTGGACAACCAGAAGATAAGATTTTATAAGAGGAATGTACAAGGTAGTGGTTACAATTTAGCCACTGTCTAAAATGTGTTCATGACTGCTAATGATGAGGTGCTTCAGTTTAAAAAGAAAAAGAAAAATGATAAGGTGCTATATCTGCAGTAAAGAAGAAAAAAACAAGAGCTACTCTTAGGTCAATGATGATATAGAGGAATCTAGGAGGCTTGATTCCTGTGAAATGAAACTACAAAGTACAAAGTAGCTTTCAACAATTCAACTGTGGCTTCTACTAATTATTTAATTTGCCAACTTGTGAGGTTGTAAGTGGAGTCAAAAGACTTGTCCGAATCATACCTAACAGGCTAGCTAAACTGAAGTTGACTTGCTATATATAGCTTTGTTACTGTCATATTTTAATAGATGTGTTCTTTTCACATTCTCTATATTTTTTTCTAACTAATTAAGTAACTTAATTGTTTTTTATTTATTTAAGAATATTTTCTTCTAGTACGGCTAAAGTATTTAGTAATTAACATTTTATTGTTAGGAAATTGTTGATTCTTTCCTAACAATGACATCTGACATTTCTTCTCTAACTGATTTTAAAGCTGCACTTCCACACTATCTCTATTAATTAATTGCAATGTATATACTTTATACAGATAGGATTAACTAAACAACTTAGATTATTCTACAAGAAAACCCAAAAACAAAAATCAATAAATTAAGCTTGCTTAACTAAGGAATCATGATAATTTATCTATGTACATTATGAATAAAATTAATATACATACCACATTGGCATCTTTGGCAAGTCTAGAGCAAATTGCACCACTAGAGTTCTCATCTTGATCAAACCATCCAACTTCAAAAGTGAGTATCTTTAAGAGCATTCTCTCTCGAATCCTTTTCGTCAAGTACTCACCCATATATGCAAAATTATAATGCTGAACAATGTTAATGACCAATGAAAAGACCGACAACCCCAAAAAGCATAACGAATAAATCCTCATTTGATCCTTAATCTGATTATGATCAGTCAAGAAATAAATGGATATCATTGATCCCATTGCAAATGCATATACGGGTTGAACACCACCAAACAAAATTGCACCTAAACAACCAAAGCTTGCATGTTTCCACTCCGGCAAGTTCATTGCTAGCAACCTTCTAAACGAGGGTACCTTAAAATTTTCTTCCTCAATCTGTACAATTTGATCTCCAGCTAGCGAAGGTCGACTTGGGGGTGCCATTGAATTAGCTGAGCTTGACCTACTCACCATTGACAATCTTCTACTGCTAGTATTGTTCATGTCCATTTTCGACATTGATAATGAAGAGGGTGTATGATCATTAGCTTCAACGATTCCTTCCTTTTCTGTTTGTTGAAGACGTACTAATGATGTGTATAGTCCATCTTCATTTTCCATTAATTCATCATGAGAACCTGTTTCCATGATCTGACCATTTTGAACCACAGCAATTAGGTCAGCATTTCTGATGGTTGAGAGACGGTGCGCTATTATAATTGTGGTTCGCCCCACAGCAGCCTTGTCTAGTGCCTCTTGGACTATACGTTCAGACTCAGAGTCTAATGCACTTGTTGCCTCATCAAGAAGGAGGATTCTTGGTGCTTTGATTATTGCTCTTGCAATGGCAATTCTTTGCTTTTGTCCTCCTGACATTTGAACTCCTCGCTCACCAACCTGTTAATTATGTAATAGCATTATAGTATCTTTAGTTTGCTAAATCTTTGAACAAAACATGTGATTGAGCATGTAGATTTTTTTTAAAAAAAATATTTAGGTAATTGATTATTATTTTTAGCGCAAAAAGTCGGTTCTTATCAGTTATCATGTTTCTATAATTAAAATTTCCAAAAGTTAGGTGAATGATTAGAAGTTGTTGAGTAGTTTATTCATCAGGACCAAAAAAAAGCTAGACAATGAACCATTAAACGTGTTAATCATTTAAAGAACTTGAGGAAAAAAAAGTTAATTAACATAAATATAGCATAGGTGAGGGTCCTAGTCAATCAATGATACATTTTTTAAGTAGTATAAAATTTGTGCACAAGTTCTTATGTTGAATATAGCAATGCTACTCCTAAATAGAAATGGTTAAATGCTTTTCCTTGTTCATATATGTCTTGGAAACCTGGAAACATGTATGTTGAAAAAAATTAAAAAAAAAAAACCTGGAAACATGATGTGGGTCATTATTATCTTGGAACAAATTAACATTTTTGGACTCTTTGGTGGCGGAAAGGCGTTCCAAGAGCACATGGCCACTTTCACAGGTATAGTATTCCTTACCTTCTTTTTCTTTGTGTGAAAGGTCCTTTTTTGCAAAGGATTTTCAGGAGAGATGCATAATTAAAAAGAAAAATTACACAGAGAAAAATTAGAGGGAGTGGTTGTGATAGGTACACGGCTCATACAAATCTACTATTCAAATGATGGAAACACACATGGGTGCCCATTTTTAGGACTTGGGAAAGCAACATCTTGCAGGGAAGTATGGGGTAAAATTTAATTGTGTGTGGGTCCATTTATCGACAAAAAATAATGGACTAGTTGCAGACATAAAAAAAACATAAATAAGGACTAAGTGTAGATTACATAGAAATAAAGAAGACAAAGAATTGTTGTCGTGACATGAAATAATCTTAATAACGTCAATTGTGTAATATATGTGTACATGCATAAACAATAGTTGTAGGCTTGTGGGTAGTCAAATGTTTGAAGTAGTTAGCTAAATGAAAAGCAGAACTAACCTGGGTGTCATACCCCTGAGGCAGCTGACATATGAAATTATGAGCATTGGAAGCTTTGGCAGCTTCAACAACCTCTTCCATTGTGGCATCTTCTTTGCCAAAAATTATGTTCTCCTTAATGCTTGTTGCAAATAGTGCCGGCTCTTGGCTCACTAAACCCATTTGTGACCTTAGCCACTTGAGTTGCAATTTGTCAATTCCCACCCCATCAACAAGTATCTCCCCACCAAGTGGGTCATAAAATCTTTGCAACAGTGCTATCACTGTTGACTTTCCTGACCCACTACCCCCCACCAAGGCCACAGTCATTCCTGCTGGAATTTTTAAGCTTAAATCTTTAAAGATTATGCTTTCTGGCCTTGATGGGTATGCAAATTGTACATGCTTGAATTCAACTTCACCTTTAACATTTTCTAAAATTTCACCTTCCATGTTCTCTAGATCTATTTTGGGTACTCTTCTTATCACTTCCATTATCCTTTCTCCAGCTGAACATGCTTCTGAGAAATACTTCACATTTGATAAACCAGCACCGAAGGCCCTAATCAACAAAGCAATATATATATATATATGGAAATTTTTTAAATATATATATATATATATATATATATATATATATATATATGCATATGCTAAATCTATAGCAAACACTATTTCAAGTTTTAGACAATAAAATGTGGAAAATGAGACAAATTTCAATGTTTGTCATCATGCAAGGCATTAACTAAGCACCTAGAAAATAGAAGCCCCCACAACAATTTTTATTATACCTGTTATTTTTATTATATATGTATACTACTTTTACTACAACAAGAAAAACAAAAGAAACATCTTTAAAGATTATTGGAAAAAAGTGAAGAAACTTACAATCCACCCACAGCAATAGAAGCTCCAACAGCGAAAACAGTTCCTCCACGAGCACTATGATACATGACCAGTCTACTACCATAATAGGACATGAAAGACCAAATAGCAAACACAACACCATTACTGCCAATGGCCAAGCCCTTAGCCAGGCCTTGCTTGAGCCCCAATTTCACTGAAAATTCAAGAGCTGTAGAGTATGCAGAAATAGTCTTGCTTTCACCAACAAAGGCATACACAGTCCTGACAGATGATATTGCCTGCTCTGCTATTGTTCCTGCCTTGTTGTACTCTTCCCTTATCTTTCTTGCCAACCCCATTAGAGTCCTCCCATACATTAGTCCAGGAATTACCAAGATAATAATAAAAGGAACCCCAACAATTGCCAGCCTCCAAAGCAACAAGAACCCAGTTAGATAGCAACCAAAGAACATTGAAGCATTCATCAAGAAGTTCGGCACCTGATTTTCCAATTACAGTAATCAAGAATTGTTAGTGCATGTATAATTATTATTTTTTGTTTTGATGAAAGAAAACAAAAATTGAGAGCTAGGAGTGTTCAGACATTAATTACCTTCTCACTCAGAACATCTTGAATCACAAGGCTATCATTAGAAACACTTGTGATGACCTCTGCTGTACTTGTTACATGCAAATCAAAGTAACCCACATCTTGTCTTAGGACTGCTTTCAAATACCTTGCTCTCATTCTTGTAGATTGTCTCTCTCCTGTTCTTGTCCAACAATATCCTTCTGATAACAATAACAATCAAAACACAAACCAAAAAAAAAAAAATTTTAATAAAATTAGTTTCAAGAAACAAACCCCAGTTCATATTTAATAATAATAATAATAATAATTCATCAAAACAAGCCATCAAAAATCTTTTAATCAAAGAATTCAGATCACAAAACCCACCAAGAAAACATACAAGCCATTGTCCACAAGCCACGTAACAAAGAGCCAGTGCATTCTGCCATCCAACACAATTCACAAACAAAAAGGTCAATTTTGTATCCTTGTTTTATCATATATATATAGATATGGCATAAAGATTTTTTTTTTTTTTTTTTTTTAAGAAGTAGAGACCTTGTTTATGTTATGAGAGAAATTAGTAGCAAAAGGTGAAGAACCAAGATGATTCATCAAACTACTGGTAACAAACAATACAAGTGGGGTAGAGAAACCATCACCAACAGATCCAATAAACCCAAGAATCATCAACAACCAATCCACATAATCTGCATGCATGAATATTGTTTTAATAGACCTCAAACTGTTAATATCACTACTACTACTCTTCTTCTTCTTGTTGTTGATGATCATCATGTTGCAGCTGCTGTTAATTTTCTCTGAACCACCATCACCACCACCCATTTCTTGAAACCACCCCACTAATCAATCAACACACACTGCTCTCTCTGCAACACACAGATACAGAGAGATGGAGAGATATAAGAGGGTTGAGTCTTAGCAGCGACAGCAGCAGGAGGAGGCGTTGTGTGTTAGTAATGGTGAGTTTGGCTCTCACCCAGAAGGGTTATGTGTGTATATATATATAAAAAATCTAAAACTAGAAAAACTACTGACATGCATACAAGAAACACATAAATCCTCACACATTTCTTGCGTATTTTATAGCAACATGTATGAGTGCAGCCATGTGTTTGTAGGCGTCACCTGTGACCAATATTTCCCTTTCTTATTCTTGCAGCTGCAAAAGTTTATTTAATACCCACAAATTATTGTTGGATTCTCACTTTAATTAGTTATTTTTTTGATATTAAAAAATTATATAATAACTCAAATAGTAAATTTAAATAATTGTATAAATTTATTATTTTTTAACAATTTAAATTTAATATTATTGAAAGTTGACTAGTTTAATGGTATAATTCGACATCAATAAATCAGAAATAAAAATTTTAATTATTTAAATTAGTAATTGATAATTCGTACCGATATCAATAAATCAAGGATCAAAATTTGATTATTGAAATTAGTAATCGATAACTTGTAGTTCCTTAATAATTATTGATGTTCACTTATACACTAATTAATACATATTCATATAATATTAATGTTTGAAAATTTATATAAATTTAGGAAATAATTTATTCTTTTTTGACAAAAAAATAATTCAATTAATTTTTTAGAATTTTTTGCCTATATTAAATAATAAAGACTCATGTTCTATTTTTATTTACCAAATTTTTTAGTTGGAAGATATTTTTACATTGATATGTTTTCCTTACAGCACTAAAACACTCAACCAAACATCTAAAAAAAAAAAAAATTCAGTAGCACAATCGTCCATACTTCGGATGCAACAAGATGTGGTGTTTGACTGTTGATGATGGAAATTTTGTTTTTTGTTTTTTTTAACTCTAAAGTCATCTCCAATATTACACTAAATCAACAAAATAGTGCTAACATTGATGTGAAAATTGCTCCAATTCCACATATATTTCCTCACATTAATTTTCCTGCGTGAGAACAGTTAGCAAATTCGCTGTGCCACTGTTCACCACAGCACACTGTTTAATTTTTTTTGTATAATTACAAAATAAGTCATATATTTTTATATTTGAAATATTTTATACCAATTTTAACTTTACATTATTAGATTTAATATTTCTTTTACTATTATTTTTACTAAATTTTAGTTTCACTTATATAAAAATTGAATTAAGATTTTCATAATTTAATTACATTTTTTATTAATATAATTATAATATTTAATTATATTTTATTTATATATAATATTATTCATATTTAAATTGGATGAATATACACAAAATAAAAAGTATGGCCATAATTTGTAAAGATAAAAAAAAGTAAGGAAGTAATAAAAATAAGAGATATAAAAGAATATATAGAGAATATTCCTTTTAGTGTGGAAATTGGTGTTGTGGGTTGAAGATCAAATGACTGTAGTACACCAAAATAGTGCAAAACTTATACCATTTTGGTGTTCTGGGTTGGAGATAGCCTTAAAAATATTTTCTATTATTCTTAATGTTTTATGATTATTTTGTTATATCTAGGGAGTTATATATGATTAGATTCTGTTTGCTACCATTCTTGCCATGTTCTGAAACTGTTTTGTTGTTTCCTGTTTTTTTGCTTTTTTTTTATCATTTCTTGTATAGTGTGGATGGCGTAGATGGATGTACCTGTTCTGACCTCTATTTTGCTAGGTATTTATTAGATCTGGTACTAGATTTATTTTCTCACACTTTTTCTCTTTTAGATTTTTTACTAAGAAAGCTTTGTATAATTATAAATAATTATCTATTGTTGCTTTGTATTATAGGTGGATGTATGTTTGTATGTGTTTAACTATCATACTAAAACTAGGGTGATGTAGAATATGTAACAGATATTACCTAATGAGATAGTAGCCAAGTAAAAACTACTTCTTGAACTCAAAACCTCTAATTAAGAGACAACTTTCGCTAGGTCTCAAGGTTGCCTCACTTTTTTTAAGCAATCAGATGGTGACTCCTTGTACGAGACTTCTTCGAGCATCCTAAAAAGATTCTCACTCTACCCTTTTTAAAAGGCAATATCCAATTCTCCAATGTTGCGATCACATATCACTTTGATGCCTATGAAAACCCAGCTTGCTTACAAGGTCCAAATCACATTATATAATTCATCAACCTAATTTTCTTTATGGCCCTTCAATCTCTTTTTAAAACCTTAGAGAATAGTTCTATTTGTGATCTCTATCAAAATATTAGTCTAGAAAGTTACATATAAAGTCCTTTATAGAAATCTATAAACGTTGCACAATCAAATCACTTACTGTTGTCTATCACTAGGATATGGGGAATGTTAAATTTATACATTACTTTTCTAGAAGAAGTCTCTAATTTTAGCCTCAATAATGCTTCCACCTAGCTAAACCTTAACCCATTTAGATAAATGATTAATGGCTATGATAAAAAAATTTCTTTAATCATTGGTTATAAAGAATGGTCAGAAGATATCTCTATGTAAAAGACCAAGGACTACTAATCGGTGATTTAATGAGGCTAAGACATGGCTTATTTGACTAAGTCTTTAGTATTTATCATAAATTGTACTTTCTTATTAGTATTCTTAAACATTGTCAGCCAGTTGTAACATTATTTCAGAGTAATAGTACTAGTCACTTTTATGAGCTCCACAAATGTCCTCATAAATTTCCTTTAATGCATATAATCCTTCCTCACATGAGACACATTTAGAATAATAATGGATAAATAAACATATGAATAGTCTTCAATCAATGTAAGAGTAGTGTGATGATCTCCTTAGTGTTTTGATAGATTCCTTGTGACTCTTATCCTATGCCTTTCTTATTACATGCCCCATCTTTGTATACACTTTATACCAACTGTCATATATTGTTATAGTAATAGTATCAATCATTTGCCTTATAAAATCGGTGAGTATTCGAGCTTTTAGAATTTTTTGACTCATACTCTATTTCATGCTCTTTAAGTAGTATAAATTGATAAACTATTATCTCATTGATTTCAGGTCGTTGCAAAAACTTTTCTCAATGGTTAATGTGACGCCCTCAATCACCACATACATGTGGTAACAATCCACCAATTATGTGGTATAAGAAAAATCTTACTCAATTTTATTCATTTGTAATATATATACAATTTCTCATATCAGCATACATTACTTATTATATCACATATATGTACATATGACAATATTTACACAATAGACATACAAATATGCCGACATAATATACAGGATGAAGGTCGAATGCACCAACTCATTATGGCCCCCTAAAACTCCAATGCAAACTTCAAGATAAGTCTAAATGAGTTCCTGGAAAATTTTAACAGCAAAGGGGGAGGGAGGGGTGAGCTTGCAACTCAGTAAGCAAGTACTAAATATTTGTATACAAATAGTAAACTCACAATAATAGATTTATTAACTATAAAAATCCAATGTATAAGACACATTCTCAAGGTCATAAAATAGCCTTACAATTTTTTAGTAAGTCCATAAATAATCACTATGAAGTTCCATAACCATTGGCACTACATCGGGTGCGTACAATAGACCTAATGCAGAAGAAGCAAGTAAGCAATAAAATGTCAAGCTCATTTTAAGAATCTTAATCACATATTCTCATATACTAATCCCACCAATTAGAAATTGCCAACTCTCAACTAACCATTAAATGCCTATTTATCTCATAAACCACCAAATATAATAATCTATAATTATATATATAAATATCACCAATTCTCTCTACACACCCTTAATGAATTTGGACAATTACTAAAAAATCCACAACTTTCTAAATTGACAACTAGGTCCAAACTTATCTTACAACTATACCCCTCTCTACCAAAATACATATGCCCCACATATATGCAACTCATACCTCTACTCCCCCTGTCAAGAAATTACTATGCATGAACAGTGCTCCTAAAATTCCGGGTGTTACAGTTAATCTACTTAGATGACAATTGTATAAGATTAGAATGAGAGTATAATATAAAAATTAAAACTAACTTCTCTAGTTTAGGATATCAGAATTTGGCTGCTCTTATTGTCCTACTGATTAAAGTTATAATGTACTTTAAGTTACATATACAATCATTTTTTTAATAGGTTAATTAAAATTTTAATATATTTTAAATTACTTATAAAAAATCAAGGCTAACATATATAGTTAAAGTTTTAATAAATTATAAAAATCAAATTTCTATATAGATAGAGGTGAATATAACCAAATAATTGCCATAGTTTAATTTGGACCACTTTATTTTTGTAGAATAAAAATTCCATGTAAAATTAAATTAACGAAACAAACCGAACACACTATGTTTATATACATGTATAACATTATATATTGTAATCTCA
>CATIWO010437952.1:0-17787 GCA_949673435.1 Macaranga tanarius
TTTAAAATAAATCTATATTATTTGTAAAAGTATTTCAGTAGCTAGATTGATGGTAAATTGTGTATAAAATTGTTTTAACATAAAGTTAATGTTATAGTAAGGTTTTGTTATTGAATAATAATGATATTAGTTGATAGAGTATTGTAGTGTAAGAAAAAATGAAACTACAAACCCCTAAATATGAAGAAAATAACCAGTCCCATGAGTGAAAAACCATCTAATTAGTTTTTTTTTTTTTTTTTTGGTATTTATCCTAAAAGAACAACGAATAATACTATTTATAATAACAGGACTCAAAAATAAATCCAAAGGGCCGCTAGTCATTCTATTCCAATGAAGCAATATTCCCAATGTCGTAATGAGGATAGAATTTTATTGGTGAAGGCTTGAGATCTTCATCAAGAGATATGAGGTTCAAATTCTACTAGTTAGGATCAAGAGAAGTTATTATTATTGTTATTTGGTTTTGTTTGTGTGAATTATAGTGCTTCACTAAGTGTTGTTATTTTTTAAATTATACTAGCTTAGTTATGGGTTCCTTGCTATTTTGAAATAGTTAGTAAAGTCTATCTTTTCTTGGCTGATATTATAATGAAAAAAAAAACTCTCTTGAACTTTTTGTTAAATCGTTTTATATCTATTTTTTAACCTTTAATAATTTTTATGGGATCATATCCAACTCACTCAAATCCCTTGTTGCCTTTTCTTTTTTCCTATCTGATTAATTTGATAAAATTTTAAACTAATATGTCTAGGTAGTGCATAACTTATGGTTCATTTTATTTATTTTTCTTGCTTTTCTTTTTTTTTTTATTCATCATATGATCTAATTAGTTAATTATCATTTTCGAGATGGTAGTTGGATGCTTCAATTAATAAAAAGATCACCAGTCTCCTGTTCTTATTGATATGATGTATCGTAGACATGTATAAATGCAGATTCCATACTTTTGCTTTAATTTTACCAATTACTTAAAAGGTTCCAGATCTCCTAGTTTGACTAGTGCAATTTTATATATCGCAGATGACTGTAGTTGCGGCTTATGTTGGGAGAGAGAAGTTGAATCCGCCAGATGATTCCGCACAGTTGTATTCTGAAGTTAAATCTTTGTTATGTGAAGGTGTTGCTCAGAACAGCACCGGAAATGTTTTTGTTCCCAAGGTAAAGATGCATTTGTCTTGCCCCCCCTTTTTCTTTCCTTCTGTTTTTTTTTTTTTTTTTTTTTTGATAATATCAAGGGAGGGGTTTTGTGTTATTCAAGTTTAGGCTTGTAAGTGGGCAGTTTATTATCATTTCACATATGTAAAGACAAATAATTTTTCCATTTCTGAAGTGTTTATATAGTGAAAGAGTCATTTTATTTTGTAAATTTCATAAAAGGACAAAAAGCAGAAAGAAATCTCATCATGGTCCTTTGATTAGGCTCTAGAAATAATATGGAATAGTCTTTTTATTTTGTAGATTTCATTTGTCTTTTTTTATTTTTTTCCTTTGTGGGATTGAATATAAGTAGATTCAACAAGAACCTTAGTTACTATCTAGAATTCAAGAACAAAGATGGAGATTAAGTACTTATCTACCTACCGTTTGTTCTCTTAACAAACTTCAGAACACCCTGCACTTGTTAAATTTGTGGAAGTTTCTGCAACATTTATAAATTTTTATTTTTATTTTTTTGGTTTTGCTCTTTAAGTTTCTTCCTGGATAGATGATCAACATTTTGAGTTTACTTGATAAAAGTTACTTGGCACCAACAATATCTTCATTTCTTAATGTTAGTTTGGGATTTTTTCACAATTACTGGTACTGACTATAAGAAGGTTGACTACCAAATGCAAGATTGTTACATTAAAGTAAAATTTGGCTAGTGAGTGAACAACAATTTTTTGTTATTCTTCTTTTGTTTTATATATTTTCTAATAAACATATTGAAAAATAAAGGGATCCTTACAACCAATCTCAAGTAGCTCAATACAAATGCTTAGTTGAGTGGAGTTCTTCTCTCTATTCCCTTATCTTGGACATAAATATACTCATTTTCCTGCATTGTTGACTTAATTTGATGTTTGATTTGTTTTTGGTATTGTGCATTAATTTAGTTATATCTTAGTATAATTGCTTTCTAAAGAATGAAGGCTGTCATTGACAAATTAATTTTGGCAGGATGGTGGACACGTTGAGATATCTGGATCTCCTACTGAAAAGGCTATACTTTCTTGGGCTGTCAAGGCAAACTCTTTTGTCGTCTTTTAAGTATTTGCTTCTTTGAAGTTTGTACTAACAGTATTCTCCTTTTCTTACTTTTTTTTTTTCTGTCATCAGTTGGGGATGAAGTTTGATGGTGTTAGATCGCAGTCCAAAGTTCTCCAAGTTTTCCCTTTCAACTCAGAGAAAAAGCGAGGTGGTGTTGCAGTACAAAGGGTAGTCTCCCAATCTAACTTTTCATTTGATTCTGGTTATCATGAAGTTAGAAACTTTGTTGGATGTTTATCATGCTGTTGTCAAAACTCAATTACTGAATCACTTGTATGGGTAGAGAAATATTTTTGAACTGCAATATTTGCTATGTAGATTTTCAAGCACGACATGCAACAGTGCAAGCAAATGACAATGAAGGCAGTTTAATTTATCTATTTTTTTTCTTAAAAGGAAATTTTTGGTAACATCTAATCAAATAGGGTCTTAAATGTTATACGTCACCAGAAATGAAATCCTTAAATCTTCCACAATTTTTTGTAAGTGCTTCAATGATTTCCATCGTATTTATCTTTAAAAGAACATTGCTTCCAAGAGATATATGGCTGGAAGAAATTACATAAATGGATGGTAGTTAGGGCAACAGTTGGTACTCAGTGTCTTTCTATCTGACTGCAATTACATGCCTGAAATGGCTTCTCTAATTGGACTCTGTAACTACTTGGTATCTCTGTTTGGTTGTGCAACTGGGTTCTGCAAATACCTTTTCCTGAATGCTTAGTACAACTGTTTTGTTTACCCGCTTTGAAGTACAGTTTCTGGACAACAGGGATAGAACATACATGTGTTGAACATCTTTGATTGTCCTTCTTGTTGATTATATATAGATTGCCTTCTGCCTATGAAATTTTTCTACTTTTGACAGACTGACTCTAAGGTCCATATACACTGGAAAGGAGCAGCAGAGATAGTTCTTGCCTCATGTACAGGATACATTGACTCAAATGGATCTGTGCAATCCGTCGATGAAGATAAGGTTAGGAATGGTGCTTTCTTGCTGAAATCATTATAAATTTTAAAACTGTCCAGAGGAAGCAGAAACTGTGACAAACGCATTGGAATTTACATTTCACATTCTGCTGCCTAAACATCTAAACTCTTCAAATTATATGAATAGTCTGCTAAATTTATGCATGGTCTGTGGTCTGAATCATTCATGAATGTTTTTATGTATGTGGGTTTCTGCAAATAATAGGCATTTTGTTCTCATATTTTTTTTGAACTGTGTTCTCATGGTTGAAACATATGCAAAATGATTTATTATTATATCTATTTTCAAAAGGGCACCTGGAGCTAAGTGCTGCTCAGACTAGTTGTTTGAGGAGCACTTAGTGGAGTTTTGTATATATTGTTTGTTTGGTCATGTCTTCCTTGTATTCCTTGAACGTAGCTACGCCATGCTCGGGTGAGTAGGATGTAGCTGAGCGAACTCTTACATAGCTAAAATAGTTAAATTATATGATTTAATATTTTTATGTAAGAAAAGGTCGAGTTATTATTTTATAATGGTTTACTCTAAGAGTAGTTTTATAAACCCCTCTTAAACTGCCGTACAGAGAGTTTCCCAGTCTCGCGCGCGTGTACGTGCGTGTGTATACACGTGTGCTCGTGTGCATGTACGCACATAGGCATCCGTGTGTGTATACATGCGTGCGTGTACGGGAGATATATATTTGATCTATAATAGAAGTTATAACTCTTATAAACTACTCTTAGAGTAAACCATTATAAAATAATAACTCAAGCTTTTCTTACATAAAAATATTAAATCATATAATATAACTATTTTAGCTAATATAAGAGTTCACTCCGCTACGCTCTACTCACCCGAGCATGGCGTAGCTACGTTTAGGGAATACAGGGAAGACAAGATCGAACAAACAATATATATAAGACTCTGCTAAGTGCTCCTCAGACGACTAGTCCGAGCAACACTTAGCTCCGGGTGCCCTATACCCCCAACTTGGCCCCTTAGGGGCATCCCCTCCATCAATAGATTGAGTTAATAACTTGCTGTCTCTTCCTCTATACTGCCTCTAGGAAATATATCGCAACTGAATTCTCGTAAGTGATGTGAGAAACTTTGGGACTACCCAATTCAATGCTTAACCCGCGTCCCAAGCGATATAGCATTGGGCAAGACCTTGAAGAGAGGACAGCTCACATTAAGTGCCTTTTTTCTTATACGAATCCATTTGCAATTATGCACAGTGCTTGTGTGAATTCCTGTTTTATGCATTCATATGTAGGAGTTAGCATGGTTTCTGGGTTATGTTTAATTCATTGGAACTCCTCATCCCTATATTGCCAGCTTTAGGGCTTCCTTAGTGTGTAATAAGAACGTGTTCTGCCATTCTGTTCTCTCTGATTTTATTTAATTTATGGGGAACTGTTTTCATCACCACAGGGAACTTGGGGCTTTTTTCTTTGAATCTTGAGAAAAACCATGAAAGGCACTTACAGTTTGCATTTGTCTTGTTCATGCAGTTTGAAGTTAATGTTTTTTTGATGATAGTACATTGGCTGTTTGGCTGTTATCATGTAATGATATACCATGATCTGGTTCTTTATTTTTTTATTTTTTTGGTTTTGTTGGGTGGGGGGGTGTTGGGTGGTGCTATTGGTGACATGGTTTTTGGAATTAATTTTCAGGATAATTTGAATCTTCTGTAAATTAATTTGCAGGATTTTTTGAAGGCTGCTATTGATGACATGGCTGCAAGCAGCTTGCGTTGTGTTGCTATTGCATATAGATCATATGACTTGGACAAAGTTCCTGCTGATGAAGAAGGCTTAAACAAGTGGGTTTTACCTGAAGATGATCTTATTTTGCTCGCTATTGTTGGCATTAAGGTTTACACTCTAAACCATTTTTCTTCTTGTGTTGTGAAATCCTATCTCCCTCTTTTGTTCTTTACTATCTCCCTCCATATATGATATTGCAACTGCCTCATGATTTTGGCATGGTTAACTTTTTTAAACCACTATTGTTTTTCTCTTGTATCTCTACGCACATCCATAAGAATTGCATTGATAGTGAAACTGTGTTCTTTATTTATTTTGACCTTAAGCAGAGTAATATCATTTATTTTGTTCAACTGCTGAAACTTCTCGTCTAATATTTAATTAAATTTGAGTCAATTCTTTTTTAAACTAGCACTTATTCATGCATTTCTTCTGCTAATATAAAATTCATGTGTAGGATCCTTGTCGCCCAGGTGTAGAAAATGCAGTAAGAGTATGCACAGAAGCTGGCGTTAAGGTAGTTTGCTGTGTTTGTTTGAAATCAGATTTAGGTTTACCAGATTGTAACATTTATTCAATGATATGTCTCCTGGGATGATGTTTAAAGACTTCAGTTTCTTATGTTGGTTAGTCAGTCATAATGCCCTTTTTAGCTATCTCTTTTTCCTAATATAGTGCTATTTTCTCTTTGAAAAGATAGTCCTTAGTTATTTTTTTATATGATATATGTTTTGTAACTAAAAATTTGGAAAATAACTTATTGGGTTCATTTGGTTGTAAAACTATAGGTAAGAATGGTCACTGGAGACAATCTTCAAACTGCAAAAGCAATAGCTTTGGAATGTGGAATTCTTAGTTCAAATGCAGATGCTACTGAACCTAATATCATTGAAGGAAAGGTTTTCCGTGCATATTCTGAAAAGGAAAGAGAACTGATTGCGAAGGAAATAACGGTAGGTTTTAACTGCATGAAACTTCTATGAGTGCATGCAGAAACTAAAGATCTTAAATAATTATTACTGCTTAAGATTATCTGGTGGAAAGAAAAGGGATTTTAATTTAGAAGTAACGATACATAGGTGATGGGGAGGTCATCTCCTAATGACAAACTTTTACTGGTTCAAGCTTTACGCAAGGGAGGAGAAGTTGTGGCTGTGACTGGAGATGGCACAAATGATGCTCCTGCTCTTCATGAGGTTCGCCACATATGTTTCTTTGTTGCACATGGGGTTTTATATACATGTATTAAAAGTGTTCCAAAATACATCAAAAAAAATTTCCAGTTTGTCTTTATAATTTTAATACTGGACTAGAGTTTCAAAAACATCAGGTTTCTAATGGTGTTTCAACTGGAGAATGTTGTTGCCTACTTTAGACAAGCATGGATTGTATTGTTATTGGTTGATAAATAATGTACCATAATGGATCAATGATCATATGATCCAAATGGCTGAATTATAGGCGGTCATGAAGATTAATTTCATTGACAAGTCCCGAAGTTATCACCAATATCAATAACAATAACAAGGAAACTGGGGATATTCCATGGCGATAGCGTTGATATAAATGCCTGGACAAAAAAAGTTTTCCTGATTTTATTGCTGAGGTGGTTCTTGGTGCCTCACTTGCATGTTCTGTACGATATTTGTTTTGCCTTTTATCATCTTGTCGTCTTACCTCTCATTTAATTCCTGCTTGATATAGTTTCATTTCATTGTTGTTTTATTTTATCTTATATTATATTTTAGGCAGATATTGGCCTCTCTATGGGCATTCAAGGAACTGAAGTTGCAAAAGAAAGCTCGGATATCATCATCTTGGATGACAATTTTGCTTCAGTTGTAAAGGTTTGTAACCTTATTATTTATTTGGGAAAATTATGTCTCTTTTCTTCTTTTTTTGTTTTTGTTTTTCTTCTTCTTCTTCTTCTTCTTCTTCTCTCTCTCTCTCTCTCTCTCTCTCTCTCTCTCTCTCTCTCTATCTATCTATCTATCTATCTCTCTATCTATCTATCTATCTGTCTATCTATACACACACGCACATATTCATTTTGAGAAAGAATTTTGTTTGTTACCTTTTCCCATGTACTTGTGGCGAACTTGATTTTTCTTCCTTGTCCTTTGGAAATTTCCCAATCAAATGGAGCTTTTTTTTTTTTAATTCTTTGTTCTCTCGCTCTCTCTTTCTCTCTCTCTCTCTCTCTCTCTCTCTACATATATGTTAATTTTGAGGAAGAATTTTGTTTGTTACCCTTTCCCATGTACTTTGTGGTGAACTTGATTTTTCTTCCTTCTTGGGAGATCTCTAGGTTTTGGAAATTTCCAATCAAATTCAGCTTTTTTTTTGTAATTTTTTAAAAAAAATTCTTTGTTCTTTTTCCCCATTATATTCTCCTAATTTTGTGATCCCCAACTGTCCTACTTAATTGCTCCATTCTAATATATCCTAAATCTTTAATTTTCCTACCTTTAACTTGCCAAAAATGCCCCAGGGTGTCTGTTCAAACTTGTTCTACTTAGGTAGATGTTAAATTGAACAATTCTTACAATTTAAATTGATGCATAGCATTATCCTTATGTCAATATCTAGAATATGAAAAACTATTATTAGGTCCAATTGAATAAATTGGCCTACCGAGTACTTCAGTTGCATCTTGAAAGTTTTCTGCATTCAAGGCATGGGCTCTGATTCTGAATAATGGAGAATGAAATAGGGGTATTGACAAGTCCAGTGACAAGCATTCCCTTTCATACAACCTCAAATATGATGCCTACCAGTTGTTTGGCCAGATGGAAATGATAAATTACCTACATAATTAATATGTTTGCCAAAGATAAAATGCTAAAATCTCTTGGAGAAACACTGAAAGGTATTGAAGCAATGTTGAGAGGTCTTGAGATTGCTTTTGTTGGTGGAAGATTGAAGAAGATGCAGTGAAAGAGTCTCTTGATAAAGTGATTGAAGAACAAAAAAGAGAGAAAAGGGACAAGAAAGATGTTGATTGTTATGAAACCTAGGTTTTGGTCTTCAATAAAGAAATTGGTTGAAGTGGCTATAGAAAGCATGCCAAAAAACAATAGAGGTCGAGCAATGTTCAACTTGTATGGTTATTTGCATCCAGTGAAATGTCATACTCTCTTGCTGTGTGTTCAACTGATTTGTCTCTGCAATATATATCTAGCCCACAACAGTTTTCACATTGAAGTTTGTACTAGTTTTTGTTTGTTTCTTCTCATCAACATGCATAAATCCATAATTCCTATATCTTTCCCATTATTTTATTATTTTAACCATTAAGTCTCCAATCCCCTTAATCTACCATAAAGACTATTTATAGTAATCCAAAGTCCATCATATGCCAGGCATATTCAGACTGCTTTATTGTTGTAAAGGAGGTTCTTTAAGCAAGGAGCTTGGTTGAAAATGTTGATCCCTCAGTCTTTTATTCATTTGGTCAGTGAACTATTCCATTCTGGGGTGCTCCATTATGTTTTATGACTCGCTGGAATAAAGATATAATAACAATATATAATAAGAGATGAATGAAATCTAAAGATTCCAGTAAACACTGAAGAAGGTTTGTGCTGGAGATGTGTGTTGCAGATGGAACAATTAAGTGTTCCACATAACAGTTGGAATTGCATTTATATTTCTATTTACTGTTCAATTGTTGTTATATTCATTATGTTTTTGAGAGAACCTTTTTAGATCGTTTGGCCAGAAATAGCGTGGATCTGTTTCTTAGATGCTTTCGCTATTTGGAACTTAATCTCACAAGCTAGCTGTTGATGGTTTCTTAATATGTTAGGTTTTAATGTGCAGTGCAAGCCGTGGTTCTCTTGTATGTTATCTTCTTATTGGGCTTGTAGTGACCCGATCATTTGCTGGATTTATTTGTGGTATTATTATAATCACTCTGTTGTAAAGAAATGTAAAGAAGGAAAAAAATATAGCAACCACCTATTTTATACAAAATATATTCACAAGCTACTCTACAATTGATTGTATCAGTAGGATAACCAAGCTGTAGAAACTTTTTGCTGGCCATGCTTGGTTGTTCTTGGGAGTATAAAGTTAAAGCGATTCTGCTTCACTTTGAATATGAGGTTACGAAAATGCTCAAGTAAATGCTTGAAAATACAACTATTTGATGTCCAATGGCTTATTTACCTCTCTTTTTAGCCTGATTCTCTGGTAATTTTTTTTTTTTGAGGAAAAATGTAGGCTTGTATGCTTGTAATTTTTTCAAGCAGACGTTGTTTTCTTAATTCTTGGAATCCTCCAGTAACCCATATGCTTATTTTATTTTTCCATTTTCACCATTTTCATATTGACAGCTTATTTACTTATTTTGATGTTATTTGGTTCTTTTATATGTAGGTTGTAAGATGGGGCCGTTCCGTGTATGCGAATATTCAGAAATTTATCCAGTTCCAACTCACTGTTAATGTTGCTGCTCTTGTTATCAATGTTGTTGCAGCTGTCTCTTCCGGTGATGTTCCTTTAAATGCTGTACAGGTATTTTTTTGAATGTCTGGAATATTTTGCTTGATCTTTAATTTATACACTTATTCATCTATTTCATGATTTCTCCTTTTTTTTTTTTTTTTGAGGAAACTTCTAGCCATTATTTGACAGCATCTTTTGGTTGATTGGAATCTTAGGTTAAAATCTTTTGGGTTTTGCATTTTGAAGGATTCAAATGTTAATGTTAGATTTGTCTTTTTGTTACAAAATGATCAATCCAAATCTTAGCATGTGGTGCATTTAAAATTTGAAATCTGGATCATAAGCGCAGAGGGAAAATATTGCCAACATATCTGTTGAAAAATATCCCACGTTGAAAAATTATAAAGAAATGAAGTGACATAAATATTGTAGATTGAGTATTAATGCAAGTCAATTAGTTTTGTGTTTCATGGGTTCGATCCCATTAATATATCCACATGCGTACATATGGGCCAACACTCTTAAGACCCGTAAGTTTCTACATAGTGTCAGAGTGTTGGCATGTTCATTGTTCAAGTGCAGTTGCACTTGTGAGGGAGTGTTGAAAAATATGCAACGTTGAAAAAATATAAATAAATAAAGTGGCATAAATTGGGCATCAACACAAACCAATCGGTTTTGTGTTACATGGGTTTGAACCCATTTATATGTCCACATGTGCACATGTGAGACAACATTCCTAAGGCCCTTAGAGTTTTGACAATATTAGAGGTACATTAGTTGTAGGTGGGATTGAGGTTTTATTTTATGATGATTTTTTCTTTGAATTGAGAAGCTACCATCTTCTGATAATTATATCAAAATGTAAGACCAACTGCTGCACCATTATTGGTAAAATGTTCATTTGATCACAGTTTGAGTTCAGAAAAGTGGGGAAAATAAATAACAAAAATCTTTTATTGCATTAGCATAGATGGAAAACCGTACTATTGCTATTTCACCTTTCTAGATAAGTTGATTCTAGTGCAATAAAATACAGAAAGAGGGGACAAAAAAAGGATCTGATGACCTCTGTTTTATAGTCAGGCATTACGGAGGAATTTGTGTTAAGAAATCCACGGGCCCGGAGAGTGTTGGCCCACTAACACACATGTAGACTTATAAGTGGGGTTGAGCCCATGTAACACAAAACCAATTGGCTTGTGTTAAAACCCAATCTACATCACTTATAAGCCACTCTAACTTTTATACATTTTCAATGTGGGATATATTCTCCAACACTCCCCCTCAAGTGTAACTGGGCCTGGACCAGCTACACTTGCCAAACACAAACGGCGGGCCGACCCAAGGACTCACAAGGTCATAAACGGGCCGCACCCAACCAAACACAAACGGGCCGCACCCAACGACTCACAAGGTCATAAACGGGCCGCACCCAACCAAACACAAACGGGCCGCACCCAACGACTCACAATGTCATAAACGGGCCGCACCCAAAATCAGGTCTTAAACACGAACCCGGGATCATAGCTTTGATACCATGTTAAGAAATCCACGGGCCCGGAGAGTGTTGGCCCACTAACACACATGTGGACTTATAAATGGGGTTGAGTCCATGTAACACAAAACCAATTGGCTTGTGTTAAGATCCAATTTACACCACTTATAAGCCACTCTAACTTTTATATTTTTTCAATGTGGGATATATTCTCCAACAATTTGTTCATTTTCCTCAAACAAAATGTTAACATGCAAAAGAATTAAATAAATTATAAAAGAGTTTTGGTTTCTTTTCAGTGATAGTGCAGGAATTAATATCATAAATGATTAATCAAATTGTTGAACTCAATTGTCTCCTCATAATGGGCTAACTTTGAATTCTTGAATTTGGTGGTACAGCTTCTATGGGTCAATCTTATCATGGATACACTTGGAGCCCTTGCATTGGCCACAGAACCACCAACAGACCACCTTATGCATAGATCCCCAGTTGGTCGAAGGTTTGTTCTAGTAAGCTTAATCACATATGTTACACACACATCACAATTTAATGCTATTGAAACTTTAGCTAATGTGACTTTGCCATTGTGGTTGGCGCACACTGATTGTCAATGGTGTCAAGTCTTAGTCATTGGCCTCTCTTACGTAGATAAATGGGCTAAAGTAATGGTGGTTAATCTCATTGTGATTTCCAACCATGTGAAGCCATAGTTGAACTCTTGCTCAATATTTGAGATACTATCCAATGCATAGCAACAAATTATTTTGCTAATTCTCAACCTTCTTTGTGCTGTTGAATTCTGGGGCATATCTGAATAGAAAAAAAGTAGAATGTAGAGCTTGTTCAAAGTAGGGGTGCAAATTGAGTGTTAAAATTTTGGAGACTACAGAGTTGTGCTGGTGTTAATGTTAACAGCAGTTGTGGATTCTATGGAGTGATGTCGATTTCCAATAGCTTTATTTTCATGTTCTGGTATTTTAAGCTGGTCATTAAGGACTCTCTTTTTGTTATATGGAAAATTTTACTACCATACTTTTGACGTGCCATATGAAACATAGAATAGCTTGAGTCATTTTAGTTTCTTGGTTCATATAGAAGGTGGAAAATAAATTCATTAACTTGACTTAATATTTTGACTTAATTCAGTATTCCAGACTCATAGAAATGTGTTGATAAGTCCCTCAGGATAGCAGTTTCTTACTATTGATTAATGATTATTTAATGGGAAGTACCAAGTAACAGTTCTACCAGGCAAGGAATTCCAGCTATACTATAAGAATTGTTTAATATTACAACAATTGAACCATCTTCTTGAGGAAAGTAAGAACAGGAAGTGGGAAACTGGATCATGGCCTTGTTTATGCCTTATTTTTTCCTGCAGCTCACTTCCTCTTTTTGTGCCCATCGGATAAGTGACTGTCTTGGTTTGTTTTCTATTATAATTGTAGAAGTTGCAACAACTGTTTGAATGCATTTGCAAGTTGAAAACAAGAATTTGGTGTATAGTGATCTGAAAGGTTGGTATTATGACGGTTATTTCAGGGAACCTCTTATAACGAATATCATGTGGAGGAACCTAATCATACAGGTATTTCTAGTCTTATGTAATAATTTTGTTGAAGCCTTTTAAGATCATGGTGGGTGAGTAATAAACTTCAAATGTCTTTCCATTTAATTGCAGGCTTTATATCAAGTAGGTGTTCTTCTTGTGCTCAACTTCTGGGGCAAGAGTATTCTGCATTTGGAAAATGAAGGAAGGGAACATGCTACAGATGTAAAGAATACTATGATATTCAATGCGTTTGTGCTCTGTCAAGTTAGTATCCTTCTTCTAAATACATACTTATCATGGTTTTTACTTATGAGTGTGAAACCTACACTACTTAGATATGTTATAGTTGCGAAGCCTGAGTGAATGGCAATTTTTTTCTTTTTAAAAAATGGAATGTATATTTTTTATTATGCAGTTGGACTAAATTCTATGGGTTTTTCCTATCGTTTGTTGTACCCCATGTGATGGAAACTTAAATTAAAGCCGCTAACATACCAAATTGTGCTTTCACTTGTTTTACAAGATGGAAATCATGCATTTACCAACTGTTTTGACGTACAGATATTCAATGAGTTCAATGCTCGAAAACCAGATGAAATCAATGTCTTTAGTGGAGTCACCAAGAACCGCTTGTTTATTGGAATTGTTGGATTTACCTTCACACTGCAGGTGAGCAGAATTTTTATTTACTTACCTTTTAATGTCTGTTTCAGTTGTCTTTTTAGAAATGAAAGTGCTACTCCTAATTGTTCAACAGATAATCCTCATCGAGTTTGCTGGGAAATTTATGTCAACTGTGAGACTTAATTGGACATTATGGCTTGCATCCCTTGCAATTGGCTTGGTCAGGTTGGTTTTAGTGAAAAAGTGTTTCATGTTGTCAGATTTAAAGACTTTAAATTTCTTGAATCTTCTCTCTTTGACCTGGTTAGATATTTTTTTTGTTTTCTTTCTTTTTTTTTTATCTGAAAATATCTAGGCCTTGTCTATGATTTAATTTGGTGGTTTACTATTGCCCACCTAAAATCTATGATACATGCCTGCACATTGTAGCAAATTGAGTTCAAGTAATACAAGAGAAGGGAAAGGCATAGAGAAAATATGATAAGAGATATGTGGTTAGAATTGATTTAGCATTGAAAATTGTTTCTAATGCATGAGGCGTCACACTTTGCTAAGTTTATGGAAAAGGTGTCGAAACACTGGCTTTTCCTGCTTTTTTATAGAGGCTGTTTATGCAATAGATTTATTGTCAAAAAAGAAGTAAGTCTGACCCTAAACAGAGCAAAATGGATGAAGATAATCCATGATCTGATATAATTTGTTCAGAATTGAATCTTGAATCGAGTTGACATGAGGACATTGCGTTCCTTTTTTTTTTTTTTTTAATTTTCTGGACTTTAAGTATAGGTGTTTTTTTGTTGAAAATAATTTGAGGTGGTATTTTGAAACCAAACTGCACGCTTATTTGCTTAAAAATAGGAAAAATGTGCTCTGCAGTGCTTCTGAACAATGGTATAAAAGCACCATTTTGGCATTTAACAAATGTACACATCCTGACATGCTGTCTTCTTACAGCTGGCCTCTTGCGGCAGTCGGAAAACTTCTTCCAGTTCCCAAAACTCCATTATCTGTGTACTTTTTTAAGCTATTTCGGCGATGGAGAACTAGTCAGAATACATAATTTCTGTCGAGCAAGCAATAACTTGGATTCAATAACAAACAGCACTTCAAGTTCAAGCTACTAACACATCTGACATAAAAAAAGCTTGTAAATGGGATGTGGGCCATGTTATTTTATGTTGGACCATAGTTGATGTATTATCTTTGATCTAAATTTCTGTGTAGAAGTCCCGTTAACGGTGGTATCCAGCCACTTCTGCAAAATATTGTTCCAAATTGGAAATAATAAAATGTGGTCTAACAGGCGAGGTACAAAGGCAAATTGGAAATGTTCTGTAAAGAATTTTTTATGGAATTTCAAAGTGGCTGTAAATTCTTCTCAGGATTGTTTTGCTGGCCTATAAGATTGTTCATTTTATGTTACAGTCAAGTAAAAAAAACGTTGCCGATGAGGCCCAGGTCAATTGGTGTTGGAGGTTCAATCGGGGCAATTCCACATGCGTGGGACTTGGGTGTTTTCTGCTCGTATATATAATGTGCTCCTTTGCTTATATTGAAGGAAGTGTGGATCATGCAACAATCAAAACATGCAGAATTTAAAAATTTTGATTGTATGCAACTTTTGCATTACATATGAACTACATCAATGTCCATAGATCATGTCACATGGTAAATACATAGCTAAACCTGCATCAAGGACAACATTTCAATAACAAACAACCAAGTCATGCATTCACAATACAAGATCTAGCAACTAAGGGTTTTGTAAGTGTTACCAAACCCTTGGATGCTAGATTTTGTGTTGTGAATGCATGACTTGGTTGTTTGTTGTTGAAATGTTGTTCTCGATGCATGTTTAGCTATGTGTTTGCCATGTGACATGATCTATGGGCATAAATATAGTTCATGTGTGATGCAAGAGTTGCATGTAATCAAAATTTTTAAATTTTGCATGTTTTGGTTGTTGCATGATCCACACTTCCTTGAAGTGGTATTAGAGTCATCTATCACATGATTTACATGCTAAACATGTTGATAATTGCAAGTGTTATCATTATATATGTTGATATTTTCAAGTGTTGTGAATATGGATAATGTTAATTATAAGTGTTGTGATTAAGCATTTGAATGGTTACAAGTGTTGTGGCCATTTGGTTCATTTGTGAGTTGATTTACATGCTAAAAATCATGATAATTACAGGTGTTGTAATTATTCTTGATGGTAATTACAAGTGTTGTGATTATACTTGATGATAGTTGCAAGTGTTATGGCTATGCATGATGTTAGTGTTGAAAATTTTGCTTGATGAACAGTGTACGCATGGCTGTTTGGTAGGGTGTGCACAGTCGTGCGCTGGTTTTAGAAACCTCCCTGCCTGTGCGTTTTAAGGCGCACGACCGTGCAATAAGTCAGTGCATAGCCGTGCGCCCTTTTTGCACAACCGTGCACCAATAACAAAATGCATTTTGGACAATATTTTTTACATATTTGGTTGACTTGCAAATTCATATAATATGCAAGAGTTGTATTTTATTGAATGTATGCTTGTTATTCATGCAAGACATGATCATGAATTTAGTTTACATATTTGGCTTGTAATAATAATTAAGTTTATTATTATGATTATGTAATTAAGTATTAGTTGCATAGATTAAAATGTAAATTATTAACTTTGGTATGCCAAAGATTGAATGTAAATTACAAGAGTTGTAATTTGAAGATTGAAGTGTTCAATTGGAGGTCCATTCAACCTTTGGTTGCACAGATCAAGGCCCATGGTGATGGTGACTAAGGAAGCTCATGGAATGAAGGCTTTTCTTGGGCTAGGCCCAATTGTATTTATTCCAAGTGTCAAAATAAGTTTTGGAAAGTCTCATGATCACTTCTTATTTGTGACTTCATTTTGCATGTTCAATGTATATATGTGATATGTATGTTGAGGCATGCTATATATATGTATGACATATGTATATAGATGGATGTAGAATGCCATGCAATGTATGTATGAGATATGTATATTGATGCATGCTATATATATATGAGATATATATGTTGTGAATATTGGCATGCAATATATGTATGAGATATAAATGTTGTAAAATGACTAATGTGCAAAGTGAGACTTTAGTAATGACCCAAAAAAATTCCAACTAAATTTAGGTCTAAGCTCTCCATTGGAGCAATAACTTGCATAGTTTTGGACTTGTGTGCATCGGCTATGGATACATAGGGGTGTACATGAGGGCCAAGAGATTCATGTAGTGTTATTGTTAAGTATGAGATGTTGTGGGTGTATGGATACACTATAGGCCAAGAATGGCAAATAGGCGTACCTGAGGTTTGTAGTGTTCAAATCCATACATTTCATTGATCCAATGGTATGGACTTAACTAATGCTAAAGGCCAAGAACGACAATTAGGTGTACCTGAGGCCCGTAATATTAGGAGCCGGATTAATGGAACCTCACATGAGATGTGATGGACAAGAGTTGTCTACTTAATGAGAACTATTATTCCAATAACGACAATGTGCACCTGAGGGATATTAGTGGACCATTAAGAACTCCATTACCCATTAGAAATCCATCCAACAAGGGATTTCCGTTTCCTACTTGAAAGTGTAGGATTCGCCAAGTTAGTGGGAGGCCATTATGATTAAAGACCAAATTTAATGGTATTCACAATGACTACAACTAATCAATCTTATTACATTTTGCAGAATTTGATAACCTAAGACCATTACACCCACTTTTCATTATATGTGACAAAAATAAGGGCAAGGTAAGTGTTGTCAAGCCCTCAGGTGGAATAGCCAAAAAAAATAAGGGTAAGGCAAGTATTGTCAAGCCTAAGGCCACTGTGAGGAAAAAGTAAGGTAAGAGAAAGTGTTTCCACTACCAAGATGAAGGACATTGGAAGAGAAATTGTCCTAAGTTCCTTTAGTCTCTCAAGACAAAAGGAAATGGCAAGGATGGAGAAGGTGAAACTTTTTCTAATTTATTAGCTTCTAAATATTCTAAAAGCTCATCTAATGCATGGGTATTGGATACCGATGTAAGTTCTCACATTTGTGCATCCTTGGAGGATCTAGCAAATGAGAGAAGGTTGAGGCCTAATAAAGTGATCTTAAAGCTTGGAAATAGAGCAAGTGTTGCGACCAAAGCTATAGGGTCCACTTCAATTGATTTATATAATCATGTTTAATTATTAGAAGGTGTATTATATGTATCTAATGCCTATAAAAACATTATCTCTATCTCTAGTTTGACTAGTAGGAATTATGAATTCCTTTTTAGTAGAGATAAATGTAAGATTTATTTTGAAAATAAATTGATTGGCATGGGTTATTTAATACATGGTCTATATTATATTGATAATATGTCCAATAACAATTAGTCTCAATCTAATGTGAATGCAATGCTAATTGAGAATGCCTCTAACTCCAAATATCTATGGCACTTGAGATTATGTCATATCGCAGAGGATAGGATCATGAAGTTAGAAAAGATAGGAATCTTGAGCAATCTTGAATTGATCACCATTTGTCAGAAAAATGGCAAGAGCCAATGATATGTTAGAAATTATACATAGTGATGTATGTGGGCCATTTAGTGAAATGGTTAGAGGTGGTTTCTACTACTTTATTACCTTTATAAATG
>CATIWO010438047.1:0-13584 GCA_949673435.1 Macaranga tanarius
CCCCTAACATAGATATTACAACTACCCAATTAGAAATGAATGCTTTATGTAGATCCATAAGAACCACAGAACATAATTACCGTGCACTAAATGTCCCTTCATTACAAGATCCCGATTTTGGCTAGAGTCACGGTTTAGTCAAACTCCAATTTCATCAATCATATGACCTCATCATAAGTTCAATTCTCGATAAAACATGACTACTACTAGAAACTCTTTTCTAGCACCAAAACTCTTTTCGGAAAAGTCGAGTTTGACTTGGCCAGGTACTTATTCATCAAGAATAACTTATATAGCATAGGATCTTATCCTGGTTCACTCCAGGTAATGAATTCCATCTTGGCCGATCACTCATCCCTACATATAACCCACTAGAGCCACCACACGCCATATACCCACAAGTGGTACCAAACTCTAACCAACCATATGTGGACGACCATGTCGCCTCAGGTCAAAGGACCATATGCACCATTATGTCCAAGATTGTGATTGTTTACTTAAGTGAATATCCATGCAATCACAAATCGTACGCCACAGTTCGATCCACCCATCACATGAGTATCCACGTGTCTATTCTGATATCTCATATCAAGTAGCATGAGACTCACTGCCTCCCACTATCGATATCACATACCGATCAAGGAAAATAGACAGAGGTGATAGTCTACAGATTAATACTACCCATTTATTAATCCTATGACTATGAACTTTTATAGTACATGTACTAGATAAGTTTGTCACTCATATTATCAACTCTTGATAATAAACTTATCTAATATTGTACTAAGGATAAATATTCAAATAAATAAACACTTTAATCAAAATGAATATTTCATTGCCATGGGGATAAATATACAATGTCTATATACATGAATGGCCATAGGGCACATCTATACTAATAATTCGAAGGCGTCCTGAGAGATTATAGGCCAAAAATATCCTTACTAGATAATTTTATTAGCCAAGGCTCTTCCGCCGATGTGGGTGCCACATACTCCCTCATATACCTCTCTCAAGACATAATTCACTTCCTCCGGGGATAAACACCAAAGAAGTGGCATATTATAGCCCCTCTTATGCAGTATACTATTTTGAATAAAAAATCTAGATGCTCTGAGAGAAAGTTTAAGGGCTTCCTTTCAGTCCAATGGGAGTTCTCCATCTTCTAAGTACTTCATCATCGGATCCATCCAGCAAGACACATTATGTATGGGATAGATCTGGATAGAGCAGGTTTCTTTAGCTCTAGATATGCTAGGAGTAGATAGTACCTCCACACAGGTGTCATTAGATAGGAATTCTCCCATAGCTGTGGTTAAGGAATTCTCCCATAGCTGTGGTTATTTTATTGAGTGAATCTGCTAGGGAATTATCCCCTCGAGGAATTTGCACAACACACACAGGAATTTTCCTCAGCTTGAATCTATCCAGGATTTCCTTAACTCATTGCAGTTATAAAGCCATAATCTCATATTTTGCCTCAAATGCCCCTGTGATCTAGTTCACCACAAGCTGGGAGTCACTATACACTCTTAAGTCAGAAACTCCTATAGCCTCAGCCAATTCAAGACCGTTGATAGTTGCTTCATATTTCGAGGTGTTATTTGAGACAGGGAAAGCGAATTTGAGTGTATGTTTAACCAAGAAACATTTTAGTCCTTTTAAGACTACTCCTGCTCTACCTCCTATTGAACAGGCGGATCCATCCACGTATAGATCCCATTTATAAACATCTTCTGTGGTGGAGCTTATTAAAGAGTCCGATGGCTTTTTCTTTTGATTTTCATCTCCAGCTTTCTTGTCAACATCATTGAAACTGCATCCACGATGAAGTCTGCTAAGGCTTGTGCCTTGATAGCTCTTCTAGGTTCATATTTGAGTCCATAGCCTCCTATCTTAATGGACCATATTGTCATCCTTCCTATTGTAGAGGGTCGATGTAAAGCTTGCCTAAGAGGAATGTTGGTTCTAACAATTCTTTAGTTCCTGAGAAGATATATGGAGCATTTCCTCATAGCAATCACTAGGGAAAATGCTAACTTTTCTATTGAGGAGTACTTGAGTTCAGAACCTTATAAGACTCTGCTTATATAGTACATGGGCTTTTGCACCTTATCCTCCTCCCTAACTAAGACAACACTGAGTTCATAGTCAAACGCTGATAGGTAAATGTATAGGTCTTCCCTTGGGGTGGGGTGACTCAAAACTTGGGGAGATTGTAGGTAGTCTTTTAAATCAGCAAAAGCTTTTTCACATCCCTCGGTCCATTTGAAGGCAGGAACTTTTCACAGCTTTTTAAAAAAAGGCAAACATTTCTTTGCAGACTTAAAAATAAATCTATGTAAGGCCACTACTCTTCCTGTTAGCCTTTGAATAGCTTTAAAACTGGCAGGAGATGGCATGTTCAGAATAGCCCGGACCTTTTAAGGATGAGGCTCAATTCCTTTGCTGCTCACCATATACCTAAGGAATTTTCCCCCTCTTATACAGAATGAGCATTTTTCTAAATTCAACTTCATTCTATATTGGCTTAGCACCCCAAAAATTTCTCGTAGATCTTCTAAATGTTGTTCAAATGTTTTACTCTTCACAATCATGTCATCTACATATGCTTTGAGGTTTCTCCCTAATTAAGCTTTGAAAATCTTATTGATTAAATGTTGGTATATGGCTCCAGCATTCTTTAAGCCAAAAGGCATGGCCTTATAACAATAGATTCCCTTTTTAGTAATGAAAGCGGTTTTCTCTTCATCTTCAGGATCCATTGGGATTTGGTGATAACCTGACAGGGCATCCAAAGAAGTCAAATACTCATAGCCAACTATCGCATCCACCAGCTTGTTAATAGAAGGTAAAGGAAAATAATCCTTAGGGCAGGCCTTATTCAGATCAATGAAATCCACACAGAGTCTCCACTTCCCGTTCTGCTTCTTTACTAACAATACATTTGCTAACCAAGTAGGGTAGTCAACTTCTCTTACGAAGTCAGCCTCTATCAGCTTGTCTACTTCTCAATCTATAACCTCTTGCCTTTGAGGAGGGAAGAATCTTTTCTTCTATTGGACCGGCCTCATATCTGACCCTACATTAAGCTTGTGGGTCATGATGCTAGAAGGTATACCTGGGAGCTCTGAAGGGATGAAGGCAAAATCTGCACTATGCTCTTGGAGAAATTTCCTGAGAAGGGACTTTTGTTCGTCTGTCAAAAGGGCATTTGCATAAGTGCACCTACTGGGGTGATCAGCACTGACTCCAGCTCTCCAACAGGCTCTGCTCTTTGCTTAAGGTCATTACTTCTAATCTTCATAGACTCTATTGATAAAACATCTTCCACATCTGCTAATCCCAAAGAGATGGAGTGACAATACTTCACTTCAAATTCTTTTCCCCAGACAGTGATTGGACCATTATCGGAAGGTATTTTCATACATAAATAACTAATACAAGTGATCGTATAGAATTCATAGGGCACAGGTCTTCCTATGATTGTATTATAAGTAGTCGACACTTTAGTGATAATGAATTCAGCCATCATAGTCCTCCCTTTTGTGATTTCCCCCCTAGGGTTAGTTTCTCCTAGGGTAATAGGGAGGATGATCTTCCCTTCTACCTGAATGGGGATATCTCCCAACCCCTTTAGCTTGGAGTATACCAGTACTAGGCAATCTTCCTGAATGCTCATTTTTTGTAAAACATGATGGGGGAGGAGGTTAACCGAACTACCATCATCCACCAATACCCTCTCTACCTTGAAATTGTTTACTATGGCCATCACAACCATTACATATGCATGGGGGGTTACCACCCCTATTCCATTTTCAGGACCGAAAGTGATCAGGCATGCATGAAGAGGATCTTCTTTCCTCCTTCTGAACTTTCCCTTCCCAGGGCTGACTCTGTATCGTCATGTGTGTTGGTTTTCCCCAGTAATGCAGTAAATTATCCCTCTAGACCCTATGTTCACAGGGAGCATGAGCTATTTATCTTTTAGAGGTCTAGAAGAAGTAGTCTCTTCGACTCCTAAAGGTTTGGAAAACCTATTATCCTTCCTCATAAAGCTTCTCAAATGACCCTCTTTTATGAGTCTCTCTATCTCTAACATCAACTGGTGACATTCGTTGGTATTATGCCCCGTAGATCGGTAAAAATGATAATATCTGCTCTGGTCTTGATTTTTAAGGTTCGAGGGCATATCTTTCGGCCACCTAACATATACCTTATCTCTAATTGCCATTAGAACCTCCTAGTGAGTTGTACTGAGAGGAGTCATATTTTCCTCCCTAGGGGGAGTGAGAGGTCTCTTAGAGGACCTCGACATAGACCTCTGATTAGGTAGGTTATAATTTCTTCTGGCCCTCTGGGGAGGAGAGGAATCATCAAATTCCTCCTTGAGCTTGGGCGCAAACCTGCTAGTGCGGAAAGCATTGTCCTATCGTATATACTTCTCTGCCCTATCCATGAGAGCAATTAGGTCGACCGGTTTATTTTTTGATAAAGAATTAATGAAAAGAGGGTTATTAGTGCCCCTTATGATAGCTTCAATTCCCCTGGAGTGCTCCAGGTTAGGTATTTTCAGAGCTTTCATATTAAACCTTGCCATATAATCTCTCAAGCTTTCTCTCTTATTCTAAATAATCATTTCCAGATAGGAAGTTTCCTTCTGGGCTGGGATACCAGAGATAAACCTACTGACAAAGTTCTTAGTAAAATCAGATAAGGAACGAATAGTGCTAAGAGACAAATTATTGAACCAGGTCTGGGTTGCTCCCATAAAGATAGTGAGGAATATTTTACACAGGATGGCATCCGAGCGGCTGTAAAATTCTACTATTATTTCAAACTTTTGGACGTGATCTTTAGGGCTTATTGACCCATCATAGGTAGGCAATGTCGGCAATTTAAACTTGGAAGGAATAGGCTCATTCTGAATCTCCTCTGAAAAGGGTGACTGCAAGTTGACTACCTAGCTGGGTAATTTGCCTTTATCCATTTTCAGCTCTCTCCACTCGAGAAACTCCTTGAAGTCCCTTTCCAATCTACTGGAATGGGATTGAGAGTGAGGTGTGCTTTTTTCTTTCCTATTTCGACACGTAGCAAATCCTATGATGGATTTCGAGGCGGGTCTCTCCCTTTTATCTTCTGAATGTCTCTGATCACGAGAGTGAGACCATCTCCCACTTCATCCCCCTAATATTTAGGGTTCAACATCCTTTCTGCCATGTGTTTTCTCCCTTCCTAGAGGTTCTTCAGGCCTGCGCCCTAAATTACTCAACTCAGGGCAGCAACGATCCTCACCTTGAAGGGGACGTGGACAGGACAGGGTCCTAGGATCAGTTTCATCGATTTCCTTATCCCCATGCAAGGGCAATCTCCTTCTTACCACATAGGGTGTGGGGATATAGGGCTCTACAGCTTTAACTTTTCCCTTCTCCTGTCTTTTTTGTGCATCCACAATGTAGTCTACCTTGTCCATTAAATCTTTCAAGAATCTATTATCCACTTTTACGGAGTGACGAGCTCTAGAACTTGAGCCCGAGGCTCTCCTTACTCCCCTACTCTCTTATGCCTCTTCTCTCCTTCTAGTGGAAGTGTTAAATTCAGCCATATTTTCATATCAAACTAGCAGAATAACGAACCACACCCGTACTACGTAGCATGTTCTTACTGTTGGGTTCTGAGTTACATACACGCAGCGGAAAATAAAAACTTTTGACCCTAAGAACCCCTACCAAGATCCAAGTAGTTCAGATTAAATCAATTCAATCGAGTGTAGAATCTTACCAAGACGAGTTCAAAGGCAAGATTGTAGGAAGGAAGAGAGGAGGTTCACTACGGTGACACCCTACCTTGAGCTTTTCATTTTCTTCTTCCAGATTATAGACGCTACTATAGAGCATCGTCCTCTACTAGTATCCACATGAACAGAACACCTAAAATGAACTTGGTGTGCTAGCACCTTTTCTCTCAATTTACTCTCTGTATATTTCTTTCTCAAAGAACGTAGTTTTTTTAGGAATAATGATGTGCAGAGAACGCTAATTCTATATGTGATATATAACTATATATATATCCATATCAATTAGGGTTTGGAGAGTCCTACTCAAATACCAAAACTATTTTGGTTTATTATCCTTTATTTATATTTACATATATATCCTAAAACTATTTTAGATATATATTTATAAATATATTTTTCCTTTTAAAATTTAATTATAATAACTTTTACCATAAATAAATTTTAACCATTTACACATAAGAGAGATAATTATTTAATTAGGCTTATAAGCCCAATATCTATTTTGGGTCTGTTCTAAGTGTGTGACCCTGTAGGTTCACATAATGTTTGCGATGGACCTCCAATCCTATTGGCAACCCATAAGTTATAAGTGGTCTCTAGCAAGACATTATAACTACCCAAGTCATATGAAGATCAGTAATCTGACACAACCTATTTAACAATAATATTACAGTCCTTTTGTACACGATATTTTAGATTGAACACAAAGCATGGTTTATGTCATCCTTAATAATTCAATTATCTCTTAAGCTCAATTAGACTAAAATTGATAACTCCTTATCAACTGATTTCAAGTATGGCCATGCATTTACATTCAGTCTAATTTATCAAGGGGCATATAGATATCTTCCTCATGATTAGTGAGGGACAAATTCCTTATTGATCACTCATACTCCTCATATGATTCATTTTATATCCAATCACAATCTATTATATCATCTTGTTAAAGATAACATTAGAATGTGTCAAAATATAATACTCATCATATAGGACTCTATAATGATCTTAGGTCAGAGGACTATAATAATATCATTGCAATAAGAATAACTTATGACAATTATCTATTTAGTATTCTCATAGTAGGTCAATCCAGTACATCCTATGTACCTATGACTTGATTTTATATCTCGTATATATGATCAGTAAAACATGATCATCAGTCAACCTCATACTAGTCTTTATTTATTAGTTTCCCATAATAATGACTGACTAGGGATGATTTAGAATATAACTCATTTACTATCTAAGAGTTTTACTATCTAAGAGTTTTACTATCAAGTCACACACTTGATGATCTTAAATAGAGTTAAACATTCATGGAATTCAATAGAGTCAATATGATAAAATGCCTCTTTATTATAATAATAAAAAAATAGATAAAGTCACAATATGACCATAATACTATAGACCTATGTCACATTACTAACAGCAGGACTGTCGCGATAGTGCTCGATGTGAAAGAGGTGTTGTATTTTCCCCCCAGTGAGATGTTCTATCACTCTTGAAGTTCACATGATTGCCCCCAATATTGAAATTACAATCAATTTTATTTTATATTCCCTCTTTTGCCTAGGCCACCCTCTTTTGAGAGTTTTTTAACCTACCTGGGTCTTTCATTCTTTTATTTTATTTTATTTTTTTCTTTTGCCTAGATCGCCCCCTTTTAGGGGTTTTCAACCTAGCTGGGTTGTTGCAAAGTTATGCTGATGATTAACCACTATTTTTTCCATGCTTGTTGCTGGTTTGCCTAATGTCTATGCAGCTGTGGTGTGCTCGCCACTAATTGCCTGATGCTCGTGTTGTTGGCTGTCTGATGTTTGGTTACCACTTTAGCTGCTGATCACATAAATTTACTGCTGATATAAAAAAGTCCATGTCTGAAACTTTGTGTGTTAATATCATGTCAATCCTGCCCATTTTATATGGTCACTTATTTATTACAACTATGCACGTTATATTATGCCTGTTATTGATCAGCCCTTTGCTGGTAATCTGACCAAATATTTTTCGGCTCACAATTGGCAAGGATTTTTATTTTAAAATTTTAAAATTAGTGAAAATAAGTGTTGGAATAGAAGTTTTTAAGGATTGAACAGGGATTGAGTTTTTCAAATAAAGTGGTATGAATAGGGATTTCCTCTCCTTTTTTATTTCTCCTCGTTCCTTTCTTCTTTTACTTTTTCTTTCTTCTTTTTCTTTTTCTTCTTCTTTTTTCTCTTTTTTTCTTTTTTTTTCTTTTTTCTTCTTTGAAAGCGGCCAAATTATTTTGTACAGAGAAAATTTGAGGTTTGTGATGCCCAATGAAAAACTGAAATCCGATTCTGACATTTAACCCTTTTTATTCGATGTGGTTTCTCTCTTTTTTTATCTCTCTCTCTCTCTCTCTCTCTCTCTCTCATTAAAGCATAACATAAGGTGCACAATTATAACAAATTCACAATCATATAAATTAAGTAATCTGACATTTATTAGCATAAAATAAAAAAGTTACAGAAAAATACTTATTCTAAATTATTACAACCATAAAAGATAACAATGAAAATCATTCATGAGTAATCAGGTTCATGTCAGCTTCAATTTCCACTCCAAAGCAGTACAACTCTTCAAATTTCTTATGCCAATGTTTTTCAGCTTGTTAGCAAAGGGTGGAATACAGGCTTCTGCAACTATAAGCAGTTGATATGATTCTGCAGGTCTATACTTTATTTAAGCCAATTTTTCTCTCCATCTAGTCAGAAAAGCTAGTGAAGAATTCATTAGATTCATGTCTTGTATTCTGTAACTCCTGAAGAGAGATTTCAAATTGAGAATTCAGCTCATACTACTTGATGAAGGTTGAACACAACTCCTTCAATTCTGTTGAACATGTGCATCTAGGGTGTAGCACCACTTAACTGTAGTTCCGGTCAATAACATCAGAAATTATTTAATAATTTGTACCTTAGTCGTCCGGTAGGCTTCATAAAAGTGACATACTATCGGAGATGTAGGTGAGGGTCTTCTATCCCATCATATTTCTTAATGTTTGGAAACTTAAACTTTAGGGGCAATGGTTCCTCTTCCTCCAGATCCAAGTCAGCAAAATCATAGTTGAGCCCATACTTATTCATTGCAGCTTGCAGTTTATCCATTTGCTTTTTCATATCTTTCATCCATTCTAGTTTAGTTAAATCTCCTACTGCTTTCAGTTTTTCTTTAAGTGGTTCGCTAATAATGGTTCTAGTTTTTAAATCTTCTTCATCAATGGGCCTCTTTTCTACTATCTTAGCAATCATATCTTTACAAAATTTGTCGTAACTCATCCCTGAATTCCTTCAAAATCTCTTACTTGAAAGATTCTGGATCAAAGATGGAAAGTCCTGATATTTTGTTTCCTTATGTTTTGGTCTCAATAGATTGATTGAATTATTAATATTGGTGGGCCAAATTACCCTTGATTTACTTCCAAACAAGAAGAGACTTTTGGCTGTAAACAAATGAATTTAAAAAATAAAAACAAAAATGAGCAACATGTATACATGAATGCAGGTTATTTATAATTATTTACATTTATTTATAATCAAAAAGAACACAAACAAGTCACAAAAGTGAACCTTTCAGCCTTATCCCTCCCACACGTACGTTCAATGGCGAGTCTCTTGTCCTAGGATTTTTTGGTCTGGGTTTTGATTATCATCGGGGGATAACAAAACCGATGTTCATACAAATCTTTAAAGACGGTATCAATAAACAAGTATCAAATTTTATACATAAAACTAAAGTCCAACATAACATGCCATAATAAAGTGGTAGGGCCCAACCTAAAATAGTCTATTATTATTGGGCTCAAGCTTCATTAATAAGATTACTATATGGAATCAAACACATACATTTTGGAAAAATTTTAGGGGAAGCTGCTACGCCACTATATGAGCTGGGTCTAAGGTAAGGTCGAAGGCTCCCACAGCTTCATACTTTCTTTCCGTCTCCCCACTCAAGGATCCGAATGACGTACTCAATTATACTCCACTGTGAGTAACAATAAGTATACATCCTACCACCAGGTTTGAATGAAACACAGGCAGTAGAGCAACAACTACCGTCGAGTTATTTGGGACTGAGTGCGCAGTGTGTGAGAAAAGTGTTGTGAATGCAAAAGAAATAATTAGATAATTAAAAATAATAAAACACAGAATACTTGGAATTAGTTTCTATATCCCTATTGGAGTCGCCACTGTAGACGGCGGGGTTCAGTGCACACCCAAGTGTTTGGTGATCACGACACTGTACGGACTCAGAGCCTACTAGGAATACAATCACAAGTTTTTTTGGGCCTAGATCAGAGGAGTCGCCACCCGGGTGAGATCCGACACACATTATACAGCAACTGGATTCCATGGAGGGAACCCAACAGCTGTCCTTAGAGATTGGGTCTGAAAACTGGGTATCATAAAAACATATTATAAGTCTAAGATTGACTTAGATATCGATAAGTCACTCTCAAGAGTCTTTGTCATTTTATGATGGGTTCATGACTTGATGACATGTTGCTTTCATCATTACTGTAATTGCTATCATCATCTTTTTGGGAATATCTTTGCGAATATCCTCCAAGTGGTCGTCCATATGGATTATTGAATAATTCAAAATCCATCATTGATGGACTTAGACACCCGACCTTGCGATCGGCCTCCGTTTGTATTTCATGTTTTATTATTTTTAATTATTTAATTATTTTTTTATTTATATGCAAAATTGCAATTGCCTCCAAATAAGTTCTAATTTTTTTACAATTAGGTCCATCCTATTAATTAATTTAATTTACATATAATTATGTTTGATTCACAATATTCATCCACACAATATCACCATTCATCCACAATTAATAATAAATAAAACAACAAAAATGATTAAATAAAAAACGCATGCAAATAAATGGAGGGAGGAGAAATGAATTACAACATTTTTTCCACACACAATAATAATAAAATAAAATAATAAAAAAACAAAATACTAAAAATAAAACCAAAATTAGAATTAAAGCGTAGTAACCCGTAGGGCTACCAAGTTTATATATCTGTGAAAAATTATTAGTTAGTCCGTTCAAAAAGAAAAATACCTATAAAAAATAAAAAGTCAATACACAATAAAATAATCAATAATTAAATTCCAGCTAGGTTGCATATTAATTAATTACAAAAATTGAAGCTAAATTTAAAATTAATTAAAATATTTTACTTGCAACAAAATAAAAAATAAAAATAAATAAAAAAAATAAAGGAATTGAGGGCAACAGTGAAGGACCGAACGAAAAAAAAAAAAAGAATCCCTCAGATACCTGTACAAAAGTAAAAATTGAAAATTTGGCGTCTGAACTTTTCTATTTTTTCTATTTGAGTGTCTAACCTTTTTTTTTTTTTGCAATCGAGTGTCTGAACTTTAAAAAATTATATCAAATTAGTGTATCCAACCGATCAGAGGCTGATTGTACGTTGAGTCAGCAGAAATAGGCCCCACACTTATCCCTATCACCGTCCATGTCATGGTCCACATGTGCTAATTGTTTGTTGGACAAAATTGGCCATAAAACTTTCCATATAAAACACACCCATGATTTCAAAAGTTTCTAACTTTCCAACATTTTCCAATTCAACAACAAAACATCCAACTGAACATTTTTCACATTTAACAAAATTCACAATTAAAAAAAGAAAAAAAGAAAAAAGAAAGCAAGATGAACCCAGAAAAGCAATGAGACAGCAAATTAAAAGAGCAAGAAATAGTATACTGGTAGTAGAAGTACCCTAACGATCTTAACAAGTTGTCCATGACATGAAGAAGCAAGGTCAAAGTCAGGGAGAGAGTGAAGAAAGCGACAAACAGAAGCTTTATGACTCAAATTATGTCTATTCCAAGCAATGAAGGATGTAACTAAAGCAAATAGTAGAAGGAAAGAGAGAAAGAAGATTGGGTTATGGACCAATCATCTACTACTGAACCAACAAGAGACAACACAGCCTGGTGAGCTTTAATCATCTGAATTACAACTTGGGAATCACTCTCCACTTCCAAACAGGAAAAGGAGCAGTCCGCAGCCACTGAAAGACCATATCGGATAGCTTGCAACTATACCATAGTGGAATCACAAGAAGCACAGACAAATTTTATAGCAGAATCTAAAGGGAAGCCATTATGATCTCTGAAAATGCAACCATAACCCAAGAAATCTTGATCATTGCATAGTGCAACATTGGTGTTCAATTTGACATGCGATGATTATGGAAGCAACCAAGAAGCAGGCGCCGAGACTGAACCATGAAGATTTTTACTCGAGTGTAATTTGAGCTCATCTAAAATACGCAAAGCATTTGCAGCAACCAAGACTGGAGCAGACTCCTCTTTATGAAAATGCAATCTATTACGAGCAGACCAAATGTTCCAAAGCAGCATTACCACTTTCTCTTGTATTTGAAGATCAATAATACGTCTTAACTATAAAAACAGAGAAAAAAAAACTCAATTATGAACACACCTAATACAATTAAGATTGCTATTATAAACACATGGCATCATTTCTCTATTATTCGGGTATCATTCGACACCGTTTAAAGATCACCATCCCCCACTCTTATTGTGATGTCAATGATCCACCAACAGGTTCCACAATATTCATTAAATTTGCTTGTTCCTGCTCTAAACTAAAATATTTAACCTTTATGCTGCTATCTTCATTCGAAGGCACTTCTAATCCATTTCTTGATCTTTCAGCCAACTCGCTGCATGCCTGAAATTTCAGCCCTAGCAGTAGCACCATGATCACTCCCTAACCCAAATGGTGTAAGCAGAGGAAGACCAAAAGTAGCTCTCTTCTCAATGAAATATGAGTTAAATTGGAAAACCTATATAAGACACCACCAAAATGCTTGCTCACACGAGGGGAATTTCAGTTAACAGACTCATTAAAGCTATTACTTTTGGGATTGTCTTTGCTATTGATGCTGCTCTTCTTCTTGTTAAGGAGAGTGATATCATTTTTGATGCGAGATCTCTCTCTTATTGATGTTGATACCTCTCCTATTTGGATTGTCTCTGTTTACTAAAACTAAAAGAAGAAAAAAAGAAAAAGATGAAGAAGCAATTAAAGGTGAGTGGAGGCAATGCTGGTGGGTGGAGATGGTAGAAGGTAGTGTAGTGAGTGGATGCAAGGCCGATGGAGATGGTAGAAGGCAGCATAGGAGGAAGCGGTAGACCATGGAAGTTTACAGGAATGAAAATTAGGTTTTAGCATATGCTGTGGGCAATTTTGTCTAAAAAATAATTAGCACATGTGGACCATGACATGGACGGTGACAGGGACAAGTGTGGGGCCCGTTTCTGCTGACTCAGCGCACAATTAGCCTCTAATCGGCCGGATACACTGATTTGATATAATTTTTTAAAGTTCAGACACTCGATTGCAAAAAAAAAAAAAAGGTTAGACACTCGAATAGAAAAAATAGAAAAGTTCGGACACCAAATTTACAATTTTTCCTTTGCTTTATTTCACTTGAGATGGTGCCAAAGGTTATATGGCTTTAGATATACATGCGCATATAATACATCTAATAAATAATGATGTACTAAAGACGTGGAATTTGCCAAGAAATAGAACAACACAATTCAATTCGTACATTTTTGGAAATAAATCATCCTGAAACTTCTGCACTTTTAAATTTTTTAACATTTCATGCTTTTATTTTGGCACATTGAAATTTTATTTTTTCATTTTTTGCCACTTTGAATCTTTATTGGATAGAAGAAAATAATAG